>WNWK01045005.1:0-14893 GCA_009830355.1 Cherax destructor
CACATCCACCGAGCCACCTCGGCGGACAAAAGAGGGCGGCCGGATATCCGCCACAAAGCATACCGCCTTCGGCCACCACCCCCGGAATCCGAAAGGTGGCCTCCAGAGATACACCCGTCGCCCGAAAGATACCCAAGGCCACTCCCGGGAGACCGGAGAGGGAACGGGACATCCCCAGGCGATCCAGATTCCACGGCAAACTACACCACCACCAAGGACCTCCACGGAATGGGATGGACTACGATACCCTTCCCCCTACCTAGGAACTAGAATGCCTGTGGAGGGAAGCTCCCATGTTAAAAATGGAAAGGAAATAAGGGAGGGATGAGGAGGAAGAGGAGGAAAGGGAAAAAAGGGAGGATGGGGAAAATGGGAAAAGGGAGGGGGAATTGGGGGTTAATTAGATTCGGTCTGAGGAAGAAGACCAAAAGGTCCAATTCCTCAGACCAAGAGCCTCTTCACCACAGCAAGGAGCCCCCCTTGAAGAGGTATAATCAAATAGAAGCGCTAAACCACAGGGGTTATACAGCGGGACAGACAGGAGCAACCTGCTCTAAACCCATGCTGCCCTGGGTTGTGTAACTGATGGGTATCTAGATAGGTGGCGATCTTGCTTCTTAGAACCCTTTCAAAGATTTTTATATGGGACATTAGCGCTCTCGGTCTGGTTCTTTGCTATTGCTTTACTGCCCCCCTTTGTGGAGTGGGGCTATGTCTGTTGTTTTTAGCAGCTGTGGGACGACCCGTGTCCATGCTCCCTCTCCATAGGATGTTAAAAGCACGTTATAGGGGCTTCTTGCAATTCTTGATGAACACGGCATTCCACGAGTCTGGGCCTGGGGAAGAGTGCATTTATCGCCTTTTCAAAGTCATTTGGCATCAGGATAATATCAGATAGGAGTGTCTACCAAATTCTTTTATAAAAAATTAATTTAAGTCTTTGACTCGCAGTCTGGTTAGTGGCTCACTAAAAACTGAGTCATATTGGGACTTTAGTAGCTCACTTATTTCCTTGCTGTCATCCGTGTAGGACCCATCACATTTAAGTAGGGCCCAATAATGGATGTTGTTCTCGACTTTGATTTTTTATAAGAAAAGAAATACTTTGGATTTCTTTCAATTTCATTTATGTCTTATAGTTCTTCCTGTGTTCCTTGACTCCTGTAAGATTCCTTTAGCTTTAGTTTGATGTTTGCTATTTCTCTGACCAGTCTCTCCCTACGTATTGCAGGTATATTGGCCTTTTTTTAGCTGCTCTGTTCTTTCCCTTGGCCTGTATAGGGATTATTATAATCAAAAGCGCTAAACCACAAGGGTCATACAGCACAGCGGGGCAGGGCAGGATGCATGGAGAATGGGTAGTAAGAGGGAGAGGGATGATTAGTAGGTTATGGAGTGCAGCGGGGCAGTGGATAGTGCAGGGATAGTGGGTAACAAGAGATTGAGGTAGAAGGGAGTGCTAGAGGCATAATCTTCAGAGTTAGTGTAGTAAATCAGTTGCTGTCAAAAAGTCAATGAGAGAGTCAGGATTAAAGGAGGGCCCATCAGCAAGAAGGGAAGGTAAAAAAGGGCAGCATAGCGAAGACGACGTTGGAGGTAAATTCTGCGTGCTCATTGATAAGAGTGGGCAGTCCAACAGAATATGGCGAACAGATAGTGGAACCTGACAATGCTCAGAGAGGGACAGGGAGCCTCTCCATGAGATACCCATGAGTAAGACGAGTGTGGCTGATGCGAAGACGGGAGAGAGAAGTCTCCCAACCTTGACAATGGTGACAAGAAGGCCAGAAACCCATACTTGGTTTAAAAGAATGAAGTTTGTTATGTAGCAGGTCAGACCAATGTTGTTGCCAACGGGTGCGAAGGTGGGTAGCAATGACAGCAAAATAGTCAGTGAATGGAACACCTCTATATGAAACTGGAAGGTCATGTACTGCTGACCACGCAGCAGTGTCAGCCTGTTCATTGCCTTGTACGTCAACATGACCAGGGACCCAACAAAAAACAATATCTTTGTGTTTGTTAGAGATACGGCATAACCAAAGTTGGATACAAAGAACTAGGGGGTGAGGTGTATCAAATTTTCGGACAGCCTGTAAAGCACTAAGGGAGTCTGAAATAACCACAAATGGTGACACAGGCATAGATGCAATACGGATAAGTGCTACAAGAATGGCATACAATTCAGCCGTAAAAGTGGTAGCCGAGGATAATAGATGCCCTCGCACGACGCTGTCCGGAAACACTGCTGCAAATCTGACGCTGTCATCTAGAAAAAAAGAGCGAGAAGCTGCCATAGGCAGTTGGACTTTCGCGCATGGCAGTGGAAAACAACACACACGGACAGCAGGAACTTCCCAAGGGGGTAGGGAAAAGGGAGATGCCACATGAATATAGAAAGGTGGTAGCTGTAGAGAAGACGAGCGAATGTAGATGAAGAGAAAAGGGACGAAGTAAACAGGGGTGGTGGCATTCAACAGGGATCAGTTTTAGGCCATTGTTGTTTATATACATTAATGACCTTGACAAGGGAATAATAAGTGATATAAGCAAATTCACTGATGACACGAACATAGGATAATTGATTCAAAGGAAGATGTTACTGAACTTCAGGATGATTTAGACAAACTCATGCTATGGTCAGAAAAGTGGCAGATGTAGTTCAGTGTAGATAAATGCAAAGTTCTGAAGCTCGGGAATGTCCATATCCCTAGCACTTATAAACTAAATAATGTAGAACTTAGCCATACAGAATGCGAAAAGGATTTGGGGGTTATGGTAAGCAGAAACCTGAAACCAAGACAGCAGTGCCTAAGTGTATGTAATAAGGTGAAAAGATTACAGGGATTTATATCAAGAAGTGTAAGCAACAGAAGTCCAGAAGTTATACTACAGCTCAATACTTCATTAGTAAAGCCTCACTTAGATTATGCAGCTCAGTTCTGGTCTCCATATTACAAAACAGATATAAATTTATTAGAAAACATTCATCGAAGAATGACAAAATTAATCCATTGCATAAGAAATCTTCCTTACAAAGAAAGATTTAAATCTCTTAAATTACATTCTGTTGTAAGATGAATGAGGGGAGATATGACTGAAGTGCATAAATGGAAGATGGGTATCAGCAAATGATACTAAAACAAATAATTGGCATAAGATTTATTAAATTTTAAATAAATTAGAACTTAAATTACAGTATATATATCATACATTTTTATAAAATAACAAAAAGTTGTCTCCTCCCAATGTTTACAACTACTACATCATTATTATAATTATTACATTTCTGGGGAAGTGCTAAATTCATAAGGGACATGCAGTGCTTGGGAAATGAGAGGTAATAAGGTTCAGTCCAAGGAAGGAAAGGACAAGTCCAATTCCTTATGTCAAGAGCCCTTACCAGCATTAAAGAACCTCCATTATGGGTACCACTATCAAATACATTTTTATGACATAAATGACAAGTATAAAAAGCCTAAATAAACACAAAGGATTATGCTTAATCTGACAGAATAAACTCTGGATGCAATGTAGGGGGATGGGCAGGAAGAAGAGCTGAAGTTGCATCTTCATCCTCCCCTGATGTGGGGACACCCTCCACCAGTTGATACTGCGTCACACCTCCAACTGTCTGCTGCAATACTAATCGTCCATCAGCTGTCTGTAGTAGCACTTCAGAGCCATTTAATAATGGAGTGTCAGTAGATACAGTGTCCTGACCTTCACTTGCAGAAGAAGAATTCACTATATCAGAATGCTCATCCTCATTTTCACTTTCTTCAAACAGTTG
This sequence comes from Cherax destructor, assembly GCA_009830355.1. Lineage (NCBI taxonomy): Eukaryota > Metazoa > Arthropoda > Malacostraca > Decapoda > Parastacidae > Cherax > Cherax destructor. The sequence continues at coordinate 3,794 of WNWK01045005.1, forward strand.
CTTTAAAGGAGCTGCATCTTCCACAACAATCTGAATGTCAGAATGTGCTGGTTGCTGCAGAAGATGCTGAAAACTATCATCCATGCTAACTAATACTTGCATGCCTTCATCACCTGCTGGTACAGCTTGAACATCTTTGCCACTTTCATTTAGCCTTTGTGTGGTTCTATTTTCTTCTTGTACAATGACATATTGCATCCCACCATCAGTGCCTGTTAGCTGTAACACTGCTCCACTTTCCCCTTCATCCAAATTCTGCTGTTCTTCAGAATCACCTTCATCATCCAGGTCATCAGCATTAGCCAACCCACCAGCCAACTGTAGGATGACTGCTTCCTGACACTGTGAAGTTCCTACAAGATGGTCTCTCATATCTTCCTCTGTTTGTGTGGCATGAAGGCAGCCAGGGCACTGCCATACATCTGCTGCTATTGCTGATGTCTCCCCCTCACAAGTTTCTTCATCGGCCATAACATGAAGACGAAGTAGCGGAGTAAGGTCTTGCCAACTTAAAGCTGAAACTTGGTCCAAAAAGCTAGTAGTAGTTGTATTAGGGTCCATTATCCCAGAAGAAAGTGAAATTTCTGTGACTGCAGATGGTGTTGAACGTGTTTTAATAGCATGACCTTGTGCTTGAACCCCATGAGTGGAATGATCCTGAAGGTGACGTAACAAAGAACCTCTCACCACAAACATTTTGCCACATACAGAGCAACGCCAACGATTAACCACAAGATGTGGAGCTGCATCAGTAAAACCATGCTCTCCTTGTATGTGACGTAACAACTGGTTTCGAGTGGTTGTAGTGTGCTGACACACTTCACATTCGTAAGGTTTTTCCTGTGTATGTGTTAGAAGGTGCCGTTCTAGTTGTGCCTCACTTCTGAAGGTACGACCACACTCGTCACATAATAAAGCAGGCCTACTCATGTGTGTTGCTATGTGCCGAATTTGATCGGTTTCTAAGCCAAATTTACGATCACATATAAAACATTCATACTGCAGTTCATGATGTCGACGAGCTACGTGGTTTCGTAGCAAAGCCTCTGTTCGGAACATTTTGTGACAGCCATCTGCATGGCAAATGTTAGGTGTGGAAGAACTATGAGTAATTAAATGAGCTTTCAAATTAACCTGTTTAACGAAAGACTGGGTACATATATGACAAGAATGAGACATTTCTGAATGGTGAACCATTAAATGATTCATAAGAGCTTCTCTTGAAGTGTATACGTGACCACATGATGTACAAGGAAATTCTTTACGATGTTTACGTTTGTGCATGTCTAATTCTAGCTGTGTTGAGAAAATTTTATGACAATATCTACACATCAATTGCCCATCAGAATGAGCTCGTACCAAATGATCTTTCAGTGGTCTTTGGCGCTTAAATTGTTTCTGACATATGTGGCAGACAAATGCCTTTTCTGATGAATGGGTAATCATATGGTCATCAAAGCGGTGGCGCTCAACAAATGATTTCTCACACATAATACACTGATATTTAACAACATTTTCACCACCATGCTCAGCACGTTGATGCTTCCGATAATATTCTTGAGTGTCACACTCTAAACCACATTGTTCACATTTCCACCGTTTTTGACACCTCTCTACATGTTCATTGAAATAACCAATGGACTTGAATTCTCTTTTGCATACTGGACACGGCTGAACTTCCTTAAAAAAGTGACTTTTGTAATGTTCACGCAAGTTGCTTTCCATACCAAATTTTATTTTACAATCTGTGCATTCAAAAGTCTTTTCTTCCATGTGTAACCACAAATGTTCTTCCAAAGTATATATGCTGTCAAAAATCTCTTGACAAAAATCACATCCAATTTTGTGTTTTTTCGGATTTTTGTTACCTAGCTTTAAAAAATCCTCATAATGTCGATTCTTCATGTGCTTTCTAAGCAATGTACCCTGAGCATATGCCTTATCACAAAGGAGGCATTTGTGTGGCAAATTTCCTTTATGACTTAACATGTGTGTCCTCAAAAATTTTGTTGTAAGAACCTTGTTGCAAACTGGGCAATTCATTTTCTTGGGAAGATCTTTTACTCTCTGGCCCTGTAGAGGATTGAGCATGTCCATTTCTTTCAGTCCTCCTTCTTGAGTCTGTTGTAGATGAAGAGTAACATCCTCAGATGGAATGGTAGGAATTGCATTTGCCTCTTTTCCTTCATCTTTAACCTGAACACTGCCATCACTAGCAATAACTAATACTTTGGAACTAACAGCTGAAGCATTATCTTCATTGCTTTTCTTAGTAACATCTTCATTTGTCTGAACAAAGTTTTCACAATTGCTCACAATTTCCGGCCGATTGGTGCCACTGCCATTTTCCATATTACCAACAGGATCACATGTGTGAACACTTTTTAAGTGATCCTCCAGTGCTTCTTCTTTCATAAATCCCAAATGACACAACTTACAAGAAAAAGCTCTGTGACTTTTACGGTGAAAACGAAACATATCTAAACAGGCAAACTTTTCACCACAGTGAAAACAAAGAAATAAAGCCTCAGTCTTATGTACAGAGATGTAGTGTTCCTCTAGATCTCTAGGGTCCTGATACCCTGCCATACACTGGAGACAGTTAAACAACTTTAGATTTAAAGCTTTGTGAACTCTAACCATGTGTCGGTGCATTGTACTAAGGCAGCCACTTTTATATTTGCAATATTTACATGTGTATTCTTGTCCATTATGCATCTTTTGATGATGGAGTCTTAGAGCCCTTGAACCATGGATTTTTTTATTGCAAAATGGGCATTCAATCACCCTGTTTGGTAAAGCCTGGTCTCTAATACGAATACTTCTGGAAATTATTAATTTTTTTCTGCATGCAAGAGGGTGCATTATTTCTTTGTGATGCTCAAGGGAAGTTAACAAGACAAATTCTTCATCACAAATACCACAGTAATGTGTAGGGTCTTTGTCATGATGATTGCGGAGGTGACGTTCCAATGGACGAATGCTATTGAACGTTTGAAAGCAATCTGTACAGCGGACTGGTTTGTGTTTGAGATGCATGTGGAGGTGGTGTCTGTCACGACCCCTTAGTGTGGGAAAGGTTCTATCACAATCACTACATTTAAAGCTTTCCCTATTACTATTGCTATTTTCCATTATATCAGTTTTGGCATGACACTCTCGAGCATGTTTACGTGCAGTTTCTTTATTGATAAATGTTTCACTACAAAGTTTACATCGATATTTCTTTTGACAAGTGACCAAACTGTTAAAGTCACTATCTTCTTGCTTTACAGCAGAGTCTAATGTATCTGTTGAATCTTCTATTACAATAGAGCTCAAAACTTCTTGGTCATTAATCACAGCACACAGAGTATTCTCTTCATCCGGGGTGATGGTGACCTCAATAATAGGCATACTAGCTGTTAAATTGCCTTCAACTTCTGCTACTTCAATAGATGGTTCATTCAATTTATTCAAGGGTGCAGGAAATTCACATTTAATGTTAGGCCATTCTGCATCAATTTCCTGCTTGATTTCCAACTTCTGAGTGGGTAAAGAAACAATTTTATTAAGACTACAATAGTTTTCACTTTTTACTTCAGGTTGCGAGTTCATGTTGCCTATTACATTAATAAAATCATTTTCGTCATGGTCAAATTTTTCGATCTCTTGAATTAATGTAGTTTCTGCATCAGTATCATTTCCAAAAATTTCTTGTACAACTTCATCCAAGTCTAATCTATCTTTCTCAGCTGTATGCCCCTCTCTGTCCTGGATACTTAGATCACTCACTTGTATAACACACGTTTTACTTGTAACATTATCTTTAATTTTATCCTCAACTGCTGCAATAACATTAATGGACTTTCTCTTTTTGCCTGCACGTCTCTTCTTAATTTTAGGTTCATCCTCATCTTCATCTTCTATATAGAAGTCCTTCTCACCTTTCAGAACCTCTAGGAAAATATTAAATTTACTTGAACGTTTTCGTTTTTCTCGCTGATTTACCATTAGTGGTGGAGGCTCTGAAATGTTTGTCTTTTGCTTCTTTGTGGCCTTTGGTCTCCCTCTTCTTCTCTTAGGGGCATTATTTGGCTTTTCACTACATTCTGTTACCAGCATCATGGATTTTGCATCTGTGGAATCATTCTTAATACTATTATATTGTCTTTCCAGTTCTTCTTTAATGTTGTCATTAGTAAAAGACTCTCCCATAACAATTGATATTGTGCCTTGTGTGTCAATAGTTTTCTTAGACGAGTCTTTGATTTTGGTCATAATGTGACTGTCCATATCTGTTGTCATTTTCTGCAGTCTATCTTTCTCATTAAATAGTTCAGAGCATTTTATACAAATAAAGTCTGTTGTTTTCAAGTTCTGCTGAAGGGCAGATGCTACAACTTCCTTGAGTGGTGTGCCAGTGTGGTCGGTGAAGCCTTCGAGGACAAGGATGTGAGGGTCATCACTTTTCAGATTAACACCACACACTACACACCCTTGGGACTCCATTCTCACTTAGCTCCAGACCACTTCTGAAGAAAAAAGTGCAAGAATGATAATTAACATGATGACAAGAACAATCTACAAAACTTTGATTTAAGTAGAGTATATTACTTTTAAGTACAGTGGACCCTCGGTTAAAGGCCGTAATCCATTCCAGGAGCTAGGCCTTTAACCGAAATAATATTCCCCATAAGAATTAATGTAAATACAGTGGACCCTCGCTATTCGAACACTCCAAAACTCACCCTTTTATGTAAGTTTATTATTGTAAGTGCTTTTATAAGTGTATTTTTGGGGGTCTGAAATGGACTAATCTAATTTACATCATTCCTTATGGGAATAAATTCGTTTGGTAACAGCACTTGAACAGCATTCTGGAATGAGGGTGAGTTTTGGAGTGTTCGAATAGCGAGGGTCCACTGTACAATTAATCCGTTCCAGACAAAAATATTCAAAAAAAAATATTTTTTTTAAGATTAACTAAAGTTTTACATACACAAAGCAATGAGAACTAAATAAAATGACTAAAGAAATTGATAAATGAACATTTAAATCACTATTACATACCTTTATTGAAGGCAGGAGGAGAGTATTGTTTGGAGACATGACAAAATACTCCTTCAACATGATGCTAATATCAACTCTATACGGCTTATTTATCTATCACAATTCATCTAATATGATATAATAAACAATATAAATAACACAGAAACCTCATATACACTCTAGAATGAATAAAATGTCATTACATATGTGGCTAGTGGTGGCGGTGGCAGGAGTTTGGAGACAGGGCAAGATAGTCCTTCAATGACACTAATATCAACACTTCGGCTTACAGTGGACCATCGACTAACGATCTTAATCCGTTCCAGGAGCTAGACATTTACACGAAAAACTCGTTATTCGAAACCTTATTTCCCATAAGAAATAATGTAAATACAATTAATCCGTTCCAGACATCCAAAAATATTCACAAAAAATACATTTTTTAAAGAATAACTATAGTTTTACATACAGAAAACACACACAAATACTACATACAATATTAAATTTATAAATAAATATTGAAATAAACATTTAAAATAACATTTACTTTCCTTTATTGAAGAGACTTGCTGGCATCTGGAAGATAGGGAGGAGGAGTGAGGGAGTGCTTAGTGTTTGGAAGGGACATCCCCCTCCATAAAGACTTCAGGTAACAAGTCCTTATTTGGGGTTACTTCCCTTCTTTTTCTTTTAATGCCACTAGGACCAGCTTGAGAGTCACTGGATCCCTGCCTCGTGAAATAACTGTCCACAGTCCTCTGTTTCTGGCGACTCTTTAATACTTTCCTGAAGTGCAACATGGCTCTGTCACTGAAGTGGTTGCACAGATAGCTCATTTCAGCTTGCTCAGGGTGGTGTTTTTCAACAAAACTTTGTAACCTATTCCACATTCCACACATTTCCTTAATCACTGAAGAAGGCACCTTCTTCTCTCTCTCTCTCTCTCCCTCCTCCTGTGAAGCAATAACCTCAGCTCTGATCTGATGCTGTTCCACTTCCAGCTCTTCAGTTGTTAGCTCTACCCTGTGCTCCTCCACCAATTCTTCCACATCCTCACCACTCACCTCCAACCCCAGGCTGTTCCCCAATGCCACAATATCTTCCACAACAGGCACAGGGTCGTCAGGGTCAGGGTCAGCCACAAATCCTTCAAAATCCCTCTTTTCAACACAATCCAGCCACAGTGGTCTCCAAGCAGAGTTCAAAGTCCTGGAAGTCACTCCCTCCCAAGCCTTACCTATAAGGCCTATGCAATGCACGATATTGAAGTGATCTTTCCAGAACTCTCTTAGGGTCAATGCAGTGTCTGAGGTCACATCAAAGAACTTCTGAAACACTGCTTTGGTGTACAGTTTCTTGAAGTTTGCAATGACCTGCTGGTCCATGGGCTGGATGAGAGGAGTGGTGTTAGGAGGCAAGAACTTCACTCTGATGAAATTGAAGTTGTCAGACAACAACTCTTGCAAGTTGTGAGGATGAGCAGGAGCATTGTCCAGTACCAGGAGGCACTTGAATGAAAATTTCTTTTCCAGGAGGTATTTCTTCACACTAGGGCCAAACACTCCAGTCAACCATTCCATGAAAAAGTCCCTAGTGACCCATGCATTAGTGTTAGCCTTCCAATGCACACACATATAATTCCTGTTAACATTGTGTTTCTTGAAGGCTCTGGGATTTTCTGCGTGATACACCAGTAAAGGCTTCACTTTAAAATCACCACTGGCATTGGCACACATCATAAGAGTTAGCCTGTCTTTCATAGGCTTGTGTCCTGGCAGTGCCTTTTCCTCCTGAGTAATGAAGGTCCTGTTGGGCATTTTCTTCCAAAACAGGCCTGTTTCATCACAATTAAACACTTGCTGGGGGAGGAATTCTTCAGCCTCTACGAACCCCTTAAATTCACTCACAAACTTTTCAGCTGCACGTTTGTCTGAGCTGGCTGCCTCACCATGCCTCACAACATTGTGTATGCCACTACATTTCTTAAACCTCTCAAACCAGCCTCCCCTGGCTTTACAATCACTCGCCTCACCACTGGTTGCAGGCATTGTCTTGACAAGATCTGCGTGCAACTGCCTTGCCTTTTCACAAATTATCGCCGTGGAAATACTATCACCCGATAACTGTTTTTCATTGATCCACACCAGCAATAACTTCTCAACCTCATCCACTGTTTTCGATCTATTTTTCGTAAACATATCAACCCCTTTTGCAACATTAGCGTCCTTGATTTCTTTTCTCTTTGCCAGGATAGTGGTGATAGTAGATTGGTTTTTTCCGTACATCCTGGCAAGCTCACCCACACGTACGCCACTCTCATATTTTTCAACAATCTCTTTCAGTTCGATGGTGTTCCTCACTCTCTTTACCACAGGGGTACCACTAGGAAGCTTCTTTGGACCCATGGTGACTTATTTCACAGTGACAATCACTAAACCACCATAAAAGACAACAAATGTACAGTCATCCCTCGGTTTTCGTGTTTAATCCGTTCCTGAGGGATGCACTAAAACTGAAACACACGAAAACTGAAACCATTTTCCCCATAAGAAATAATGGAAATTCAATTAATCCGTTCCAGAAACCCAGAAGTTTTGAAAAAAAAATTTGGGGGCGGCCTTAAAGATAGATTTACATGCACAAATAAATGAAATGAATGTGGCACTTACCTTTATTGAAGACTGATGTTGCTGGATGAAAGAGAGGGAGGAGGGGAGAGGGAAGAGACCCTATTTTTTGGAAGGGGAATCCCCTTCCATAAGGAATTTAGGTACCAAGTCCTTATCCGGGGTCACTTCCCTGCATGCCTGCTACACTCCCTCACTGTCTGCTACACTCCCTCCCTGCCTGCTACACTCCCTCCCTGCCTGCTACACTCCCTCCCTGCCTGCTACACTCCCTCCCTGCCTGCTACACTCCTGCATCATGCTACACTCCTGCATACATGCTACACTCCCTGCATACATGCTACACTCCCTGCATACATGCTACACTCCCTGCATACATGCTACACTCCCTGCATACATGCTACACTCCCTGCATACATGCTACACTCCCTGCATACATGCTACACTCCTGCATAATGCTACACTCCCTGCATAGATGCTACACTCCCTGCATACCTGCTACACTCCCTGCATAGATGCTACACTCCCTGCATAGATGCTACACTCCCTGCATACCTGCTACACTCCCTGCATACCTGCTACACTCCCTGCATACCTGCTACACTCCCTGCATACCTGCTACACTCCCTGCATACTCACTCTGCTACCTGCACCTCCCTGCATACCTGCTACACTCCCTGCATACCTGCTACACTCCCTGCATACCTGTTACACTCCCTGCAAACCTGTTACACTCCCTGCATACATGCTACACTCCCTGCATACATGCTACACTCCCTGCATACATGCTACACTCCTGCATACCTGCTACACTCCCTGCATACCTGCTACACTCCCTGCATACCTGCTACACTCCCTGCATACCTGCTACACTCCCTGCATGCCTGCTACACTCCCTGCATGCCTGCTACACTCCCTGCATGCCTGCTACACTCCCTGCATGCCTGCTACACTCCCTGCATGCCTGCTACACTCCCTGCATGCCTGCTACACTCCCTGCATGCCTGCTACACTCCCTGCATGCCTGCTACACTCCCTGCATGCCTGCTACACTCCCTGCATGCCTGCTACACTCCCTGCATGCCTGCTACACTCCCTGCATGCCTGCTACACTCCCTGCATGCCTGCTACACTCCCTGCATGCCTGCTACACTCAAACTCCATCGTGTTTCTCACTTTCTTTACCAAAGTACTGGCACTAGGAGCTTTCTTTGGGCCCATGGTAGTTTATTTAGTAGTCACACACAATAAGCAAGGCCCAAACACAATGAATTGTTAATAAATGTTTTGTATAAACTCCTGGGGTGATGTTCACTCAAGCGTAAACAATGCTAGACTGCGTGACAAAATGTGCGTGGGTGGTGGCCTACGGCCTTTGTATGTGCGTGGCACTGGTGGACAGGTTCTGGACCAAGCACGAAAACGGAGGGAATCACACGAAAACAGAGGTAAATTTTCCCCGAAAAAACTGCATGAAAACTGAAACACCCGAAAACAGAGATACACGAAAATGGAGGGATGACTGTATTGTGAATGTTTGAAAGAGCGTGCTGGGTATTGTTCACTCAAGTGTAAACAATGCGAGACTGCCGTCCTGGGCGAAGGCGCGCAAGCGCAGGGCAGGCGGACAGGTCTGGTACGTATCGCTACCCGAGTAAATATCGCTACACAAGAAAAATATTGACCGCAAAAAGCAATCGTTTGCCGAACAAATCGTTACTATTTGGAATGATCGTTACTCGGGGTTCCACTGTATTTATCTATCAAATTTCATCTAATATGACATAATAAACAATATAAATAACACAAAAACCTCATATACACTCTAGAATGAATAAAATGTCATTACATATGTGGCTAGTAGTGGCGGCGGGAGGAGTTTGTTTGGAGACAGGACAAGATAGTCCTTCAATGACACTAATATCACAATTCATCTAATATGATATAATAAACAATATTAATAACTTAGAAACATGACATATACTCTAGAATGAATAAAATATGTCTATGAATGTGAGGACTGGTGGTAGTGTGTTTGTGCTGTTGGGTTTATAAGGGCCACTGACCATAAGCCGTACATATAAGTGGAGACTGCCATTCAAACCCAAAGCACAGCCCGCTGCCAGACGAACACCTACCCCAAGCTCTGAGCAACTATAGCTTCTCTGTCTTAACTTCAACAACCCCTGTACTACTATGAGACCTAATAACAGAAGAAGCAACAAAAAGAACAGCAAGAAATCACCAAGAACTCGACTATTTCACTTGAATACCCAGCAGGACGCCGGTGCCTCATCCACCCCCCACCACCACCCCGGCGACTCATCAACAACAACAATGGCAGACTCTCCCTCACCCTACTCAACCACCACCCAAGACGACGGGACAGCAACACACCAATCATGACTGAATCTCCCTCAAACCACACTGCCTTCGTAGGATTTGACCCATCTGAAATGATCTCAGGTATGACAAATGATCCTGTCACTCTAAAGTCATACATCACCAACCTAACTGTGGAAAACATGAATCTTTGTACAACACTATCTAAACATGAAACTAAGTTAGCCCACCTTGAAAGCAAGATCCTCAGCCTTGAAAAGAAGTTTACATCAGCTGGAATGGCTGATTTTGGCAAGACCCTCCAAACAGTCATAGCCAGCCATACAGAACAAATAACATCCCTAAACATGAAGGTTGAAGATGCTGTCAAGGACTGGAAGAACAACATGGATACCAAGCTGAACGAATATTTTACTAACCAAGAAGATAAAACTGAGCAAGATAAGTTATCTGACTAAGTAATAATTAGCAGTTCACTCTTTCCAAGTGACATAAACCATTCAAACTGCAAAGATGCTACTCTTCAGACCATAAAATACCACTTAAATGTAATAGTGCCAGCATCAGAGATAACAGAATCTCGATTACTAGGTAACCAAGGTAGAAAACAAAGTGTTATGCTTAGATTTCACACGAAAGACAGGAAAAAAGAACTAATACAGTGGACCCCCGAGTAACGTGAAAACTGCTCAAGTGCCATTACCGAACGAATTTACTCCCTTAAGGAATAATGTCACGTAGGTTCGTCTATTTCAGACCCCCAAAAATACACTTCCACAAGTACTTACAATATTTTCCCACATAATTAGATTTCCGGGGTGTTCGTTCTGGGGTCCACTGTAAATTCATCTATTAACCCCCTTTAAAAAATCCAAAAGTGAAAATACGTTTGTCGCGTCTTCCCAACGTAGATCAACGTTTTATTTTTCATTCCTTCCCAAAATTTGGGGCAATTGGCCTGAGTCGCCCCGAATGGGGGAGAATGGGTCTGCGCCCCCAGTGTGCGCAGTAAAAAAATCTGGGACCACTTAGTACCTTGTGGGAGCACTAAGGTTTAATTTAGTGCCAGCTGGAGCAAATAATGTGGGAAACACCATGG
>WNWK01045006.1:0-14893 GCA_009830355.1 Cherax destructor
TGGAGAGCAGATGGTTGTGGTGGGAGATAGGCAGGCAGCGGCGCCCTGAGGTAGACACTCGTGGACGCACCACCACCACACCCCAAAACGACCTCACCTCGCGTCTCTTGTAGCTGTAGGAAGGGCGTCGAGACGCTGCTGGATGCAGAAGGGTGTAGGAGAATACTGGAGAGTTGTAGAATAGGAGCTGAACACACACGTGACTGCTTCAGGCTGGGGAGCTGGAGATGACGCCCTATGTCGCGATTTTGTGGAAAAATCGTGGACGATGCTCTGACTCAGGCACCCACGAGACGCTGGGAGCTACGGATGATGCGATAAGCCAGCAGATGACCTGGATATGACTGGCTTGGTCGGATGATCGACTGGGCGGTGGGTCCCCTACACTACACTCTGCCGTGAACCACTGCTGTCACCACTGTTAAGTCTAACTTCTTGGCTGCTTACTTTGGGCAGTAGAATGGTAGCGTAGGTGCAGAGATACGGCCGATGACTAGACTCAGTTTATTAATGGCAAGGTGTAGGAATACACGGGGACAGAGTGCGAGGGGACCGGGAGCCAGTTCGTAGGGGGAGATGCTGCTTCAGTGAGGTAGGCCGTGTTAGTGAGAGAGAAGCATGGCTGACCAGCCCGACCTTGATAGGCCTATAGAGGACAGCACCATAGTGCCGCGCAGTTTGAAACAACCTCTGGGTAGGCTGTTTACACAAGATTAAGGACCTTAATGGAAATAAGACAGACAGTCCTCGATGACGCACTGACTTTCTTGGGTTATCCTGGGTGGCTAACCTTCCGGGGTTAAAAATCCGAAGAAATCTTATGTTATTCCCTAAGCTTTAGTCCTCTATGGACTCTCCCCTTGAAAGACGCGTGGCGGGAAGACTTAATTCTGCAAGATTCAAGTGGTATTAGTGTCTTGCCCTAAACTCAGAAATCCCAAACTCAAAGGGGGTTATCCTCCAAGCAATATCTAAGCAGTATGGGACATTAGCTTCCAGACTTATACTTAAGAGACGATGCTGGTACATACCAATATAATAGCGTCTGTCTTCTTTAGACCCACAGATAAACTCACTAACGTTTCTCCCAGAAAACTGGCCAGATACTGAGAGAAAGGAAGTTATAGTCTTACTGTAATGGGTCTGGATGGAGAAAGATATCCACAGTACTTCGGGATGTCTCCTCCGTGTCCCCAGGACAGATGTTGGGAGTCACGTGGGGAATGCTGCCCTGGTCGCAGCCCTTGTTCACTCGTTGAAGTCTGGTCTGAGAAAAACCCAGGTCATGCATCATGAGTCCCACACTGCTTGACCTCAGCATGGGATTGCCATTTCTCTTTGGCCTATATAACCCGATGTTCGTCTATTGGGCCCTAAAACTTCCTATGTTAAGGTGCTAGAGCTACATTATTAATATCTAAAGTTGTCTCAATAATCCTAATATTAGTTACTAACTATACAAACTTACCTAGATCTTCCTAGGAGAGTAAATCTATCAATTAACATGTGTAATCTCTCTACCTCCGCCAACTACTGTGTTTGTTTGGTTGGGTGTGTGGGTTCATGAACCCTGCGGCCCGGTCTGTGACCAGGCCTCATGTTGGACCAAAGCCTGATCAACCAGGCTGTTACTGCTGGCCACACACAGTCCAACGTACAAACCACAGCCTGGCTGGTCAGGTACCGACTTTAGGTGCCTGTCCAGTGCCTGCTTGAAGACAGCCAGGGGCCTATTGGTAATCCCCCTGATGTATGCTGGGAGGGAGTTGAACAATCTTTGGCCCCTGACACTTATTGTGTTGTCCCTCAACGTGCTAGTGGCACCCATGCTTTTCATTGGGGGATGTTACATCGCCTGCCGAGTCTTTTGCTTTCGTAAGGAGTGATTCTCGTGTGCAAGTTTGGTACTAATCCCTCGAGAATTTTCCATGTGTATATAATAATGTATCTCTCCCACCTGCATTCTAGAGAGTACAGGTTTAGGAACTTCAAGCGTTCCCAGTAATTGAGGTGATTTATCGCAGTTATGCGTGCCGTGTAGGTTCTCTGCACATTTTCAAGGTCAGCAATTTCACCCGCCTTGAAAGGTGCAGTTAGTGTGCAGCAATATTCCAGCCTAGATAGAACAAGCGATCTGTAAAGTGTCAACATGGGCTTGGCATCCCTGGTTTTGAAGGTTCTCATTATCCATCCTGTCATTTTTCTAGCAGATGCAATTGCTACTTTGTTATGGTCCTTAAAGGTGAGATACTCTGACATGATCACTCCTAGGTCTTTGATATTAGTTTTTCGCTCTATTGTGTGGTTGGAATTAGTTTTGTACTCCGATGAGATTTTAATTTCTTCACGTTTTCCGTATCTGAGTAATTAAAATTTCTCATCATTGAACTTCATATTGTTTTCTGCAGCCCATTTAAAGATTTGGTTTATGTCTGCTTGGAGTCTTGCAGTGTCTTCAACGGTGGACACTGTCATACAGATTCGGGTGTCATCTGCAAAGGAAGACACAACACTGTGGCTTATATCCCTGTATATGTCCGATATGAGGATGAGGAATAGGATGGGAGCAAGTACTGTGCCTTGTGGAACAGAGCTTTTCACAGTAGCTGCCTCAGACTTTACTCTGTTGACTACTACTCTTTGTGTTCTACATGTTAGGAAATTATAGATCCATCTACTAACTTTTCCTGTTATTCCTTTATCACGCATTTTGTGTGCTATTACACCATGGTCACACTTGTCAAAGGGTTTTGCAAAGTCTGTGTATATAACATCTGCATTCTGTTTGTCTTCTAGAACATCCAGGACCTTGTCGTAGTGGTCTAGTAGTTGGGACAGACAGGAGTGACCTGCTCTAAACCCATGCTGCCCTGGGTTATGCAATTGATGGGTATCAAGATAAGTGGCGATCTTGCTTCTTAGAACCCTTTCAAAAATTTATATGATATGGGACGTTAGCGCTATTGGTCTGTAGTTCTTTGCTATTGCTTTACTATCCCCTTTGTAGGAGAGATCCACCAGAGATACTGAGGAGAGGATAGTGCTAGAGAGACCTTGAACACTATAGTCCTGGAAGATCAGACCAGGCATGTAATCTGGGATTTGGAAGGTCTCAGGAGCATCCCAAAGCAGGAATGGATCAAGGCACTTAAACTTCAGTATGGAAAGCAATGGAATTCCTTGGGAACTATGTGGGGAGGTAGTTTTAACACCAGTAAGCCAGGCATGCTATAATTGTGTGCTACTAGAAATTTTTTCTTTGGTATAAACAATTTCAGATACACTTGTAATGTGTTTATTAAATTGTAAGTGGTTATATCTGGGTATGTTTTACTTCCCCCTTTGAGCCATGTATATATAAGGTCCATAAAATAAGATTTCTTCGGATTTTTAACCCCGGAGGGTTAGCCACCCAGGATAACCCAATCTAAACTTATCTAACTTGAATCCATTATTGCGGGTTCTCTCTTGGAGAGATATCCTCAAGACCTTATTTATATCCCCTTTGTTAATACCTATTTTCCACTTGTATACTTCGATCATGTCTCCCCTCATTCTTCGTCTTACAAGTGAATGTAATTTTAGGGTCTTCAATCTTTCTTCATAAGGAAGATTTCTAATGCTATGTATTAATTTAGTCATTCTACGCTGAATGTTTTCTAACGAATTAATATCCATTCTATAATATGGAGAGCAGAACTGAGCTGCGTAATCTAGGTGAGGCCTTACTAACGATGTATAAAGCTGTAATATAACCTCTGGACTTCTGTTGCTTACACTTCTTGATATAAATCCCAGTTTTCTATTTGCCTTATTACGTATGCTTAGGCATTGCTGTCTTGGTTTAAGGTTGCTGCTTACCACCACCCCCAAGTCCTTCTCGCAATCTGTATGGCTAAGTTCTACGTTATTTAACTTATAAGTGCTTGGGTTATGGACACTCCCGAGCTTCAGTACCTTGCATTTATCTACATTGAACTGCATCTGCCACTTTTCTGACCACGAATTAAGTTTGTCTAAATCTTCCTGAAGTTCTATGACATCTATGTTTGAATCAATTATCCTACCTATCTTCGTGTCGTCGGCGAATTTGCTCATGTCACTAGTAATTCCCTCGTCAAGGTCATTGATATATATTATAAACAACAACGGGCCTAAGACTGATCCCTGTGGAACACAACTTGTTACAAGTCCCCATTCGGATTTAACCCCATTTATGCACACTCTCTGCTTCCTATTGGTGAGCCATGACTCGATCCATGACAGCACTTTTCCCCCAATTCCATGAGCTGCAACTTTCTTTAACAGTCTCTGGTGCGGTACTCTATCAAAAGCCTTACTAAAGTCCAAATAAACAATATCGAATTCCTTACCGTGATCAACAGCCTCAAAAGCTTTACTGAATTATTATTATAATCAAATAGAAGCGCTAAACCACAGGGGTTATACAGCGCTGCAAGTTATTGCAGGATGCAGGGAGAATGGGTTGTAAGAGGGAGATGGATGATTAGTAGGGTATGGAGTGCAGCAGGATGGTGGATAGTGCAGGGATAGAGGGTAGCAAGAGATCAAGGTAGAAGGGACTGAGGGAGGTGCTAGAGGTATAATCTTCAGAGTTTGTGTAGTAAGTCAGTTTCTTTCAAAAAGTCAACAAGAGAGTCAGGATTAAAGGAGAGTCCACCTGCAAGAAGGGAAGGTAAAGAAAGGGCCGCAGAGCAAAGACGCCGTTGGGGGAGGACCAGGAAGAGTTGAGGCCCCCATAGGACCCCCAGACCAAATTCGAGTGGCCAAAAACCCCCAGGAGGACCAGGAAGAGTTGAGGCCCCCATAGGACCCCCAGACCAAATTCGAGTGGCCAAAAACCCCCCAAGGAGGACCAGGAAGAGTTGAGGCCCAGTCCAACAGAATATGTCGCACAGACACTGGAACCTGACAATGCTCACAGAGAGGGGCAGGGAGCCTCTCCATGAGATACCCGTGAGTAAGACGAGTGTGACTGATGCGAAGACGGGAGAGTGTAGTCTCCCAACCTCGACATTGGTGACAAGAAGAAGGCCAGAAACCTATAATCGGTTTAATAGAATGAAGTTTGTTATTCAGCAGGTCAGACCAGCGTTGTTGCCAACGGGTGCGAAGGTGGGTAGCAATGACCGCAAAATAATCCGTGAAAGGAACACCTCTATATGAAACTGGAAGGTCATGTACTGCTGACCGCGCAGCAGTGTCTGCCTGTTCATTGCCCTGTAAGTCAACATGACTAGGGACCAAACAAAAAACAATATCTTTATGCTTGCTAAAGATACGGCGTAACCAAAGGTGGATACGAAGAACTAGGGGGTGAGGTGTATCAATTTTACGGATAGCCTGTAAAGCACTAAGGGAGTCTGAAACGACCACAAATGGTGACACAGGCATAGATGCAATATGGATAAGTGCCACAAGAATGGTATACAATTCAGCCGTAAATATGCTAGCGGAGGGTAATAGATGCCCTCGTACGATGCTGTTCGGAAACACTGCTGCGAATCCGACGCCGTCAGATGACTTTGAACCATCGGTGTATACTGCGATGGCATGGGAATGAGAACGGAAGTGGTCTAGAAAGAAAGAGCGAGAAGCCGCCGTAGGTAGTTGGGCTTTCGCGCAAGGTAGAGGAATAGAAAAGACACGGACAGCAGGAACTTCCCAAGGGGGCAGGGGAAAGAGAGATGTCACATGAACATATAGAGGTGGGAGCTGAAAGGAAGACAGGAGTGAATGTAGACGAAGAGAAAAGGGACGAAGTAAGCAGGGGCGACGAACAAATAAAGAGCGCCTACTAACATCTGTAACAATCCTATACATGGAAGGATTGCGGAGGTCATGAGAGCGAACAAAATAGCGAATGCAATGTGCATCACGACGATCGGATAAGGATGGAATGTTTGCTTCTACATAGAGGCTCTCAACCGGGGAAGAACGAAATGCACCAAGCCATAAGAGTAATCCCTGGTGATGGATGGGATTAAGGATGGAAAGAGTAGCAGGGGAGGCCGCCGAATATATCTGGTCACCATAATCGAGTTTCGATAAAATTAGGGCTGAATGCAGGCGAAGGAGAGTTCTACGATCAGCCCCCCATGAAAGATGTGCGAGGGTTTTAAGAATGTTCAGCCTGGTGTGACAAGTTGCTTTCAGAGAGGTAATGTGAGGTTTCCAGGGCAATCGACGGTCAAACAGGAGGCTGAGAAACCTGACTGTATCACGTTCAGGGATACGTGAGCCATATAGGTACAATGGATGATCAGAGACCACTGAACGTCTAGTAAACGTAATTTGATGAGTTTTGCCACTAGAAAATTTAAACCCGTGAGTGGTGGCCCAATCAGAAACCTGGTTGATGGCATGCTGGAGGGAAACTGCAATGAGGTGACAGTCAGCACCTGCACAAGCTATAGCAAAGTCACCCACATAGAGCGATGATTACAGCATATAAGCCACCTCTACGGCCTTGTGCTGCACTTCCAACAAGATTGATGGACTGAACACATCGACTCCAGGCAGAGGGACTGATTACCTCAAACTCCTCCTCTCCTTACACTTTTCTACTTTGTATTGGACTGATGAAGCCACTGTGTGGCAAAACGTTTCCTCAATAAAGATACCCAAGTATTGCAAATGTGTCTAATTTATATATTGGAGGGGAGAACAGATGCCAGATTATTTATAGCAAGCAGAAAGAGTGTTGTGCTCAGAACACATCCCTGGGGGACACCTTCAGCTTGGACAAATTCCGGGGAAAGTTCATTACTAACCCGGACCCGGAAATGTCTGTCAGTTAAGAAGGCCTTAAGGAAGAATGGTAGGTTGCCTCGGAGGCCTAAGGAGTGGGCCTGGGCCAAGATATTATATCTCCAAGTTGTGTCATAAGCCTTCTCAAGGTCGAAAAAGATAGCGATAACCGAGTAGTTATTAGCAAAGGCATTACGAATATACGTATCCAAGCGCAGCAAGGGGTCAATGGCAGAACGGCCCCTTACGGGGGCAGTAACACCTGTCACTGAGCGCGAATAAAAATAAATCGAAAAATTATGAAAATTGAGTTAATCTTATAGAAAAATAGCTTAACTCTCTGGCTACACAATGGTACAAGACTCAATGTAATACGACGTTTCTACAAGGAATTATAGTCATTTATATCATGTATGGTGACGGCGATGTGCGCAGCTCGCCTGCTCTCAGCCCGTATATTTTTAGAATTTTTTTCCATTTTTTTCTTTACTGTTTAGTGTATTATTCATTCTAATGGTGTAATTTACGATTTGGCATCATATGAGAGTGGGCTGAGCTTATACGTAGTCTACCAGCCAATCAGGAACGATCTGGGAATATTTGCTGACGTCAGCAGAATTCCCACTCTGAGAGCACCATATATTATTTCATTATTATGCTAATATCAATTCTACGGCTTATTTACCTATCACAATTGATCTAATATGAAATAATAAACACTATAAATAACATATAAACATGTTATATGCTCCAGCATGAATAAAAATGAGCTCTAATATAGTGCGGTCTCTATCAGCAATATGAGTATAAAATGATTCCCCTTCCCTCCCCTTCCCATAACGTTTTCTTTGGTCTGTAAATAAGAGAAAACGGTGTGTAGAGGCTAACTACACTAAAACATTAGTATTACAAAGAAAACATTGAAACACAAGTGATATTTTCGAAAAAAAAAAAAAAAATTCCAGAGGCGGGTGGCCGGCGCCGCTCCAGACACTTTCCAGGCGAATATCTCGGAAGTAAGTTATTGACTTATTTTATTTTGTGGAGTTTTTACTGTTTGATTAAATGAAATAATATTCACAGGAATGGTAAAAATATGATTGTTCTTATTTTTAAGAACGCACTTTTGTAAATATTCCAAATATTTTGGGATTTATTTGGGATTAAAGGGCATATTTTTTTTCAACATTCAAACAGTTACATGCTTTATTTTTTTGTGGAATAAAGATAAGATGTTTACAGGAAAGTACATCGACAAAAAATCGTATCAGCATTGTTCTTTCGGTACCAAGTCTCAAAACAACCTTACGTAGTCACATATAGGATCGGGATCCTGCCAAACGTCCTGAAATGAGATTTTTAGTAAATATTTTTTTTTTCAGTTGTTGTTTGGACTATCTTATTGAATATTTTTTAAAACACATTGAGTGAACACTTCTATGTGTAAAAAAAAAATGAAAGAAATTCGACGAGCAGAAAAAAAAAATAAATTGACAGGTCATACTGCCCCTTACGGAAGCCATACTGACTAGGGGAGAGACTATTGTGAGTCTCTAAATACCACATCAAACGTCTATTAACTAGACGTTCCATCACCTTGCAAACTGCACTGGTAAGAGCGATGGGATGGAAGTGAGAGGTATCACGTCCCGTAGTACCTGGTTTGCGAAAAGGGAGAACAATAGCAGACTTCCACAGCTGGGGAAGAACTCCTTGCGACCATATAAGATTAAAGAGTCGTAAGAGGACAGTAAGAGCAGACTGATGTAAATGCTGTAGCATACGGATATGTATGCCGTCTGGTCCAGCTGCCGATGATCGGCAAGCAGAGAGTGTTGCCTCCAGTTCTTGAAGGGTAAAAGGCACATAATAAGATTCTTCTCTAAGAGAAGAAAAATCTAAGGGCTTTAACTCGCTGGCAGACTTAGAAGAAAGGAACGATGGGCATAAATGGAGCCCCTGAGATATGCGGACTAGATGATTACCAATTTCAGTGGCAACGGCAAAAGGGTGTGCTATATCGACACCAGCAACCTGAAGAACAGGAGCCAGGTCGGGGGAGAATTTACCACATAATTTCCGTACTTTCTTCCAGACTGCACTCATCGAGGAAACCGAAGTGACAGTAGAAACGTAATCTCGCCAGCAAGTGCGTTTAGCATCACGTATGACACGGCGAGCAATAGCTCTCTTCTGCTTAAAATCAAGGAGTCTCTCTGTGGTTCTGTTATACCGATACCTGCCCCATGCAGCGCGTTTCAAACGCACTGCCCGAGCACAAGCAGGAGACCACCAAGGCACACACTTGTGAGGATGCTTGCCCGAGGTTTGGGGAATAGAATGTGAAGCCGCTGTGAAGATGGAAGACGAAAAGAGATGTAAAACCTTATCAATGGAGGACAAGGTAGGAACCTCATGAAAGGCAGTAAGATGTGCGTAAAGGTCCCATTTCGCCCGGTCAAATTGCCAGTGTGGGCAATGAGGAGGTGGAGAAAACAAAGGGGACTTAAGGATGATTAGGAAATGATCGCTGTCATGTAAGTCCGGGAGGACAGACCAGGTGAAGTCAAGGACTGTTGAGGAAAAGCAGATGAAGAGATCGATACAGGAGAAAGAATGAGTTCGAGGATCAAAATGGTAGGAATACCTGTATTTAAAACTTGGAGGGGAAGAGAAGCAAGAAATGCCTCCAACTGAATGCCACGGGAGTCACAGTGCGACCCTCCCCAGAGAAAATGGTGTACGTTAAAATCGCCAAGTAATAGAAGGGGTGGCGGTAAGGAAGAAACTAGAAAATCAACATCTGGGATAGACAATGCCCGCGAAGGGGAGAGATATAAATGCGGGGAAGTCTCCCTTGAAGGCGTAGATGAGAGACGGCCATAGCATATGAGAAGCCTTCCACCTCTTTGAGACAACGGATTTCCCGCTCATTCAGGTAAACCTGACAATGGCGAGAATACGATGGATGTGCCTCATGACAGTTAAGGCAAGAGGGAGGTAGAGTACAAGAAAAACTGGCATGGTCGTCAGCACCACAGACTGGGCATTCGGCCATGGACCTGCAATATTTCGCTGGATGACCAAAACGCCAGCAGTTTCTACACTGCTGCGGTGTAGGGGTCACCTTTTGAACTTGTAAACGTTGACCTGCAAATGTAGACCGAAGGTGGAAGTTCTCGGCAGTCAAACGTTAAACGAGCTATATTGCAAGGATAACGTCTTCGCTTATTGGCAGAGAGGACAAAAGTGTCAACCTTAAGGATAGGGAGTTCTTGGAGCTCAAGCTGCTCTAAAATGTCAACACCACATGTCTGGAAATTCCGTTGGACAATGGGGTGGGGTAAAATGACAGAACCACAACAAGAATTGAGGGAATGATGTTTGTCAATAGTAACAGGAACAGTATCTATGGTTGAAAGAAGAGAAAGATCGCGAGCTTGGCCAGCATTCTGGACCGTGATGATGCGAGTGCTGCTCTTGAGAGCGTGAAATGAGATATTTTTACCAACATGGCATAGCAGAGCCTTACTGATACTATGATCTGAAAGATAGGTATTAGGAGAAGTCGGTCATAAAGTAAAAAATTTTGTCCATTGAGTAGTGTGAAACAAAGTGTCTAAGGGGAGTGCGTGACGAGCTATTCGTTTCTGAGGCGAACGAGAAGGAAGTGTCGAATCGTCATGTAAGGATCGTGGTCGTTTGTGCGCGGGACCGGGGGTGGTCCGACGTGTGATGGTAGGGCAACTCGAAAATTGCTGCACCGTTAAAGGAGAAGCCGGAATCAAGGTCAGAGAATAGCGAAGGTCAGACGTATCGAAAGGGCCAGTCGGGTCCCTGGTACCTAAAGCAGGTGACGAACCGGCACCAGCAAGAGGTACAGGGGTATTAGGGTTGTCCGAAGAGTTGTCCGTTAACGAGGTAGTGTCAGAACTAGGTGCGGTATCAAGGGGCCCGGGGGTAGGTTCACAGATTAGGGCATCCATGGTTAGGTTACTTCTTTCTTTTTGTTTTTAAGAAAAAAAAAAGAAAGAAGAAAAGAAAATAAAAATATAAAAAAGAAATAAAAAAAAGGGGAGAACGTGGAGGAATAGCTCCAAGGAGCAATGAAAGGGGCGTAAATCCCCCTCCTCAAACAAGAGGACCTCAACACCGCAAGTAGTGCAGATGCTGCATGGAACCCGTGTCATACCCTACCCTTCATGCCAGTAAACCAGCAATCTGGGATAGCAACCTTACATCCACCGAGCCACCTTGGCGGACAAAAGAGAGGGCGGCCGGATATCCACCACAAAGCATACCGCCTTCGGCCACCACCCCCGGAATCCGAAAGGTGGCCTCCAGAGATACACCCGTCACCCGAAAGATACCCAAGGCCACCCCCGGGAAACCGGAGAGGGATCGGGACATCCCCAGGCAATCCAGATTCCACTGCAAACTACACCACCGCCAAGAACCTCAACGGAATGGGATTGGACCACGGTATCTTCCCATACTTAGAACTACACCTGTTGAGAGATAGACTTCCAGGGTAAAATGAGGTTAATGGGAATGAGGAGGAGGAGGAGAAAGGAAAAGAGTGAGGGAAAATGGTGAATTGTAATTTTTTACCAAGCAAGAATACCAAAAGGGGACTTCTCGATCCTTCCTTACCAAGTAATGAAAAGGGCCTTACAATATGAACTTTATAAAAGGTATAAATTAGTAGCAGACGCCCACTCAGGAAGCCATGCGAGACATTTATCAAATTATAGTTATCTATGACAACCGTGAGTGTAATATCGCTATTTGTCTAGTTAAATTTGCCTTAATTGAGGTGGCTATTGGGGGGTAATTTGATGATAGTGCATTGCCCCGCTTAAAAATGGTTCATTAGCCATTTGTTAAACATGTAAGAAGTTTACACCAGTTTGCATGAATAAATTAAAAAGGGTTGATAATGGTTTCACAGAGTTCCATTTTGCATTCCTTAAAAACCCTTGCAAAAAGCTCATCAGGACCTGGATTTATTTTGTTTCAGTCGGTCTATTTGTTTCATAACCATTTCACTAGTGACTGTGATATTACATAATTTATCTTCTTCAGGGCCTTTTAAAAAAATTTAATGGGATATTATTAGTATTTCCTGTGTGAAACCGAGAGAAAATAATTATTAAAAATAGAGCACATATCATTCTCCTTGTCAGTAAGATGCCCAGAGTTATTTTTAAGGGGACCTATCTTATCCCTAACTTTTGTTCTATAAACCTGGAAAAAACTTTTGGGTTAGTGTTTGAATCCCTAGCAACTTTAATTTCATAGTCCCGTTTAGCTTTTCTTATCCCCTTTTAACGTCCCTCTTAATGTCAGTATACTGATTTATAAGATGACCTCACCTCTTTTTATGCACCTATAAATTCCTTTCTTCTGCCCTAAAAGATACTTGAGCCTATTATTCATCCATTTTGGGTCATTTCTACTTGATCTAATTTCTTTATACGGGATAAATGTTCTTTGGGCAGCCTGTATAGTGTTAGAAAACTGTCATATTGATACCTCTCTTCGTCACCCCAGTCCACAGTTAATAAGTGTTCTCTAAGTCCATTATAATCTGCTAAGCGAAAATCTGGGACCGTTACTGAATTATCCCACTACCATACATCCATTCAATGCTAAAGTTAATTGACTTGTGGTCGCTTGAACCGAGTTCCTCTGTAATTTCTAAATTATTAACAAGGGTTTCCTTGCTTGCCAGAACCAAGTCAAGTAGGTTATTTCCCTTGTAGGTTCTGTCACAAACTGCTTCAAAAGCAATCCTGAACTACTTCTAAAAAGTCGTTAGATTCTAAATTCCCTGTCAAGAAATTCCAATTAATCTGACTAAAGTTAAAGTCCCCTAAAATTACTACGTTATCATGCTTGTGGCTTTAACAATTTTTGCTTTTCCTATCTAAGTTTGGAGGACGGTAAATCACGCCTAAAATCAATTTTTCACACCCTCTGAAAATTCTATCCAGACAGACTCTGTATGTTATTTCAGACTTTATACCCGTTTTTATGCAACTTTAAATGATCACGGACATAGAGTGCAACCCCACCCCCTTCCCGATACTTCTGTCTACTTGGAACAATTTAAAACCCTGAATGTGACATTCGCAGGCATGTCCCGATTTTTCATATTAAACCATGTCTCAGTTATTGCAAAAACATCAATATTACCCAGCACTGCAACTAATCTCAACTTGTCCATCTTATTTCTAGCACTACGACTATTGGTGTAATATACATTTAAAGACCCTCCTTTCTCTTTACTCTTCCTGCTCATTTCTGTTTTTCCACTATACCTATTACTGTCCTTGTCACTAGGCCACTGCCTTTCCAATACCACCTTATTCTGCCTATTACTAGTTTCCTAGAATTATAAATTACTACACTGGGACTTCACTGTTTTCCCCCAAACCCATACCACTAACTTTTCTAGTTTAAAGCCCTAACAGCTCCCTCCACTGCAGTTGCCAGTGCCCCACCCCAGACCTGATAAGTGAACCCCATCCCTGGCATACATGTCATTTCTGCCATAGAAGAGGTCCCAGTTGTCAATGAATGTTACTGCATTTTCCTTACAGTATTTGTCCAGCCAGCAATTGACACCAATTGCCCTGGACAGCCATTCATTTCCAACTCCTCTCCTTGGCAAAATACCACATATGACAGAGTTCCCACCCTTCTTCCTAATTATGTATGTTGCTGGACCTAAACCTGCTAGTCAGGTCCTCACAAATCGTCTGGCAACATCGTTCTAGCATTGGACAGGTAATAGGATTGCCCCCATTACCTCTCATGATGTCGTCAGACGGCTCAATATCCTCCACCCAAGCCCCAGGAAAGCAAACCCTCTGTCTCCCTATCCTTCAAACAGAAGGCCCTATCCATGGCCCCTAACCTGGCTATCCCCAACAACAATGTTTTTACTTTCCTTGGTGTCGTTCTGTGAGCTCCCAAAGTCGACTCACATTCATCGGTAGCACGGAGAATGGGTTCGATGTTTCCACAATATTCCCCTGGGTCTTTTGTTTCTACCTCTCCACCGTCCTCTTGACCCTAATTTCCCCCATGCATTCCAGCCACTGTCCAGGTTCCTTTCGACTTGAGGTTTCCCAAGCAGGAGGATTACTACGAATCCTCTTGTTTTCCTCAGTCAGCCCTTTATCTCAAGCAGCTACCTGTTCTTCCTTCAGCTGCTGGTGATGCTCAAGAGAGGACATCTTGTTCAGTTTCCCAGAGAGCACACAAGACACGTCTTCACTGAGTTAAGTCAGGTCCACCACAGATGAACTGTGATCATGGCTGATGTCCAAACTGAAGGAGAGTCAGGGATGGGTTGGTGGTAGGGATTTGGTTGAGAGGTGGTGGCGACAATGGGTCAGTAGTGGTGCACTGGTGGAATGTTAGTGGGTTAGCGGTGGATTAATGGTGAATCTGTAGTGGTGCAGTTGAGAGACTGCTTGCTGCACTGATTATCCTTTCTTATGTTTCATTATTCAGGGTCGGTGATGGAGCTGTGATTCAACGGTGGTGAGGCTGTGAGTCATACAGGAACTATAATTACTAGTCTATTCAGTGACTGACAGGTTCATTCACTGACTAACATTACTGGTTCACTCAGTGACTAACATTACTAGTTCACTCACTGACTAACATTACTGGTTCACTCACTGACTAACAATACTGGTTCACTCACTGACTAACATTACTGGTTCACTCACTGACTAACAATACTGGTTCACTCACTGACATTACTGGTTCACTCACTAACATTACTGGTTCATTCACTGACAAACATTACTGGTTCATTCACTAACATTACTGGTTCATTCACTGACTAACATTACTGGTTCACTCAGTGACTAACATTACTAGTTCACTCACTGACTAACATTACTGGTTCACTCACTGACTAACAATACTGGTTCACTCACTGACTAACATTACTGGTTCACTCACTGACTAACATTACTGGTTCACTCACTGACATTACTGGTTCACCCCTAACATTACTGGTTTATTCACTGACAAACATGGCATTCACTAACTTTCTTTTTATTCACTAACATTCTGGCTCAAAAAGATTTTAGTTCACCAC
>WNWK01045007.1:0-14892 GCA_009830355.1 Cherax destructor
GCATACTGCACCTCAGTGCCCATAACCTCAGCATACTGCGCCTCAGTGCCTATAACCTCAGCATACTGCGCCTCAGTGCCCATAACCTCAGTATACTGCGCCTCAGTGCCCATAACCTCAGTATACTGCGCCTCAGTGCCCATAACCTCAGCATACTGCGCCTCAGTGCCCATAACCTCAGTATACTGCGCCTCAGTGCCCATAACCTCAGCATACTGCGCCTCAGTGCCCATAACCTCAGCATACTGCGCCTCAGTGCCCATAACCTCAGCATACTGCGCCTCAGTGCCCATAACCTCAGCATACTGCACCTCAGTGCCCATAACCTCAGCATACTGCGCCTCAGTGCCCATAACCTCAGCATACTGCGCCTCAGTGCCCATAACCTCAGCATACTGGGCCTCAGTGCCCATAACCTCAGTATACTGCGCCTCAGTGCCCATAACCTCAGTATACTGCGCCTCAGTGCCCATAACCTCAGCATACTGTGCCTCAGTGCCCATAACCTCAGTATACTGCGCCTCAGTGCCCGTAACCTCAGTATACTGCGCCTCAGTGTCCATAACCTCAGTATACTGCGCCTCAGTGCCCATAACCTCAGTATACTGCGCCTCAGTGCCCATAACCTCAGTATACTGTGCCTCAGTGCCCATAACCTCAGTATACTGCGCCTCAATGCCCATAACCTCAGTATACTGCGCCTCAGTGCCCATAACCTCAGTATACTGCGCCTCAGTGCCTATAACCTCAGTATACTGCGCCTCAGTGCCCATAACCTCAGCATACTGTGCCTCAGTGCCCATAACCTCATTATACTGCGCCTCAGTGCCCATAACCTCAGCATACTGTGCCTCAGTGCCCATAACCTCAGTATACTGCGCCTCAGTGCCCATAACCCCAGTATACTGCGCCTCAGTGCCCATAACCTCAGTATACTGCACCTCAGTCCCCATAACCTCAGTATACTGCGCCTCAGTGCCCATAACCTCAGTATACTGTGCCTCAGTGCCCATAACCTCAGTATACTGCGCCTCAGTGCCCATAACCTCAGTATACTGCGCCTCAGTGCCCATAACCTCAGTATACTGCGCCTCAGTGCCCATAACCTCAGTATACTGTGCCTCAGTGCCCATAACCTCAGTATACTGTGCCTCAGTGCCCATAACCTCAGTATACTGCGCCTCAATGCCCATAACCTCAGTATACTGCCCCTCAGTGCCCATAACCTCAGTATACTGCGCCTCAGTGCCATAACCTCAGTATACTGCGCCTCAGTGCCCATAACCTCAGCATACTGTGCCTCAGTGCCCATAACCTCAGTATACTGCGCCTCAGTGCCCATAACCTCAGTATACTGCGCCTCAGTGCCTATAACCTCAGTATACTGCGCCTCAGTGCCCATAACCTCAGCATACTGTGCCTCAGTGCCCATAACCTCATTATACTGCGCCTCAGTGCCCATAACCTCAGCATACTGTGCCTCAGTGCCCATAACCTCAGTATACTGCGCCTCAGTGCCCATAACCCCAGTATACTGCGCCTCAGTGCCCATAACCTCAGTATACTGCACCTCAGTCCCCATAACCTCAGTATACTGCGCCTCAGTGCCCATAACCTCAGTATACTGTGCCTCAGTGCCCATAACCTCAGTATACTGCGCCTCAGTGCCCATAACCTCAGTATACTGCGCCTCAGTGCCCATAACCTCAGTATACTGCATCTCAGTGCCCATAACCTCAGCATACTGCGCCTCAGTGAGGCGTAAGAGCCATGGTCTGGGATGAAACATTATATGAATGTAAAACAAATATTAACATTTAATATAAAAATACAAATTTAATTGATCAGCTATAGTAAAATCATATAATTTATTATCAAAGATTATACAAAACACACATACACACACACACACCAGTCTGGAACCCACACCTGGTCAATCAAGCACGTCAAGAAATTAGAGAAAGTGCAAAGGTTTGCAACAAGACTAGTCCCAGAGCTAAGGGTAATGTTCCACGAAGAAAGGTTAAAGGAAATTGGCCTGACGACACTGGAGGACAGGAGGGTTAGGGGAGACATGATAACGACATATAAAATACTGCGATGAATTGACAAGGTGGACAGAGACAGGATGTTCCAGAGATGGGACACAGAAACAAGAGGTCACAATTGGAAGTTAAAGACTCAGAGTCAAAGGGATGTTAGGAAGTATTTCTTCAGTCACAGAGTTGTCAGAAAGTTAAATAGTCTGGAAAGTGAGGTAGTGGAGGCAGGAACCATACATAGCTTTAAGACGAGGTTTGATGAAGCTCATGGAGCAGGGAGAGAGAGAACCTAGTGAAGAGGCGGGGCCAGCAGTTATGAATGGACCCCTGCAACCACAAATAGGTGTGTACACATACACACACACACACACACACACACACACACACACACATATTCTTGGTATATGTAGATGACATGATGGATGGGATAGACTCAGAAGTGTCTCTGTTCGCAGATGATGTGAAATTAATGAGGAGAATCACATCGGATGAAGACCAAGCAGGACTTCAAAGAGACCTGTACAAGCTTGACATCTGGTCTAGCAACTGGATTCTCGAATTTAACCCCACCAAATGCAAAGTCATGAGGATCGGAGAAGGGCAAAGAAGACCGCTGACAGAGTACAGGCTAGGTGGATAAAGGCTACAAACCTCATCAAAGAAGAAAGACCTTGGGGTGAGTATAAGCCAAGCACGTCTCCGGAAACACACGTCAACCAGATAACCGCGGCAGCATATAGGCGACTGGCAAACCTAAGATTAGATTTCCGTTACCTTAACAAGGAATCGTTCAAGACACTGTACACCGTGTACGTCAGGCCCATACTAGAGTATGCAGCACCAGTCTGGAACCCACATCTGGTCAAGCACGTCAAGAAATTAGAGAAAGTGCAAAGGTTTGTGACCAGGCTAGTTCCACAGCTCAAGGGAATGCCATATGAAGAAAGGTTGAGGGAAATAGGACTAACAACACTGGAGGACAGAAGGGTTAGAGGAGACATGATAACGACATACAAAATACTGCAGGGAATCGACAAGGTAGATAGTGACAGGATGTTCCAGAGAGGGAACATAGAAACAAGGGGACACAACTGGAAGCTAAAGACTCAGATGAGTCAAAGGGATGTTAGGAAACACTTCTTCAGCCATAGAGTAGTTTGGAAGTGGAATAGTCTAGCGAACGATATAGTGGAGGCGGGAACCATACACAGTTTTAAGACAAGGTATGATAAAGCTCATGGAGCAGGGAGAGCACAGACCCAGTAGCGGACAGCAAAAAGGCAGGGCCAGGAGCTGAGTCTCGACCCCTGCAACCACAACTAGGTGAGTACAATTAGGTTAGTACACACACACACACACACGAGAGCCCCCTGGGAGCCAGCGAACATATGGTGCTGAGCTTTGAGTACATAGTAGAGCTGCAGGTGGAGAGGGAAAACGGTGCTGAAACAGACATACCAGACTATAAATGCTGACACAGGTATGAGGAATTTCCTGCAGTAGGTTCTGTGGGAAAGGAAAATGGAAGAACAGTCAGTAAATGAAATGATGGAATACATAGCGGCAAAGTGCAAGGAGGCAGAGGAACGGTTTATACCCAAAGGAAAAGATTAAATGGGAAGACCAACAAGAGCCCCTGGTTTACCCAAAGATGCAGGGAGGCGAAGACTCAGAGTACCAGAGAATGGAAAAGGTACAGAAGGCAAAGAACCCAAGCAAACAAGAAGATTAGTTGAAGAGCTAGAAACGAGTATGCTCAGGTACAGAGGGAGGCCCAGAAACAGTACGAAAATGACATAGCATCGAAAGTCAAGTCTGACCTGAAACTGATGTACAGCCACATTAGAAGGCAGATAACAGTCAAGGACCAGGTGATAAGGCTGAGGAGGGAAGACGGGGAACTCACAAGTAATGATCAAGAGGTATGTGAGGAGCTCAACTCGAGGTTTAGGGAAGTATTCACAGTGGAGGCAGGAAGGCAGCTGGGTGGACCGGATGGGGTGTGTCACCAACAAGGGATGTATCGATTGCTGGAGGGCATACACACATCTGAGGGGGAGGTGAAGCAGTTACTCAGTGACCTTGATACCTCAAAGGCGATGGGTCCGGACAATATCTCCTCATGGGTCCTTCGGGAAGGAGCTGAGGTTCTGAGTGTGCCACTTACCATAATATTCAACACATCCCTTGAAACTGGGCAGCTACCTGAGTTATGGAAAAAGGCCAACGTAGTCCCCATCTTTAAAAAAGGAGACAGAAAAGAGGCACTAAACTACAGACCGGTGAGTACACACACACACACACACACACACACACACACACACACACACACACACACCTCAATCACAAACTTCCATCTTCAAAAAGTGCAGCAGATCTGATGTCAGAAGCTACAGACTTGGCTCCCCTTTCCTCCGCACCTCTTTGCGACTAGTTAATGGTCTAAGTTGGACCGAAACGTCGTTATAAGTTTCTTTCTCCTATGAATGGGTTACTTGTCTATTGTTTCAATCACGGTATTTGCCTTTTCATTCTTTACAGAGGTGTTAGTATGATCAGAGTGATGTCCAACATTCTAGAGAGAGCAGTGTGTTATCAAGTTGGTAAATATCTTGACAGTGACATCCTACTACATATTTGCTGATCAGGTTTCTGGAGATCTTACTCAACCAATACCTCATTAATCAATCTCATGGATTACCTGGAAACTCAAATGTCTTTAGGGAGTCTCGTAGGAATGGTTTCCCATAGACCTCCAAAAAGACATTCGATACAGTTAACAATATATATATATATATATATATATATATATATATATATATATATATATATATATATATATATATATATATATATATATATATATATATATATATATATATATATATATATATATATCGTGCCGATTAGGTAAAACTGGTCAATTAGCAAGAACTCATCTAAAATCAAGTCCTTTCTAAAAATTCTCTTATACGTTTAAAGATATATTTTTAATTTATGTTAATGTAAGAATTTATAATTTTGTACGAAGAGAAACTTTGAAAACCTACCTAACCTTATTACAACAAGCGCAATTTAATTTAGCCTAACCAAATAAATATATTTTAGATACGATAACAATAATTTAATAATAAACAAACTTACAGTGAACCATATATTTCTGATCAGGTTTCTGAATGATTTACTCAACCAATCCTCATTAATCAAGATTTTCATCTTTGGTCTTAGGAATGGCAAGTGAATCGAACAGTTACAATATATATAATAAAATGATAATATATTTATAATCATATATTATATATATATATATATATATATATACACATACTTGCTGATAGCATTTGGGGTTCCTCAATGAAGTATTCGGGGTCCCTTATTATATATGTGTCATGTGAATGATATGCCCATCATCAAGTGTAAGCCTCTGTTGTATGCTGATGACAGTGTTCTGCTAGTCTCAGGTAAAGACCCAAAAGACATAAAAACGTAGTCCTGCAACATATGGTTAGTAGATAACGAACGTTCGCAACACCCAGGAAAAAGCAATAATCTTTGGCACGAAAAGTAAACTGAAAATGGTAAATACATACTTTTAATGAAGTGTGTAACGGGGAACCAATCACTTCAGTACCTTCAGTGAAATATCTGCGAGTTTCCTTTGACACAAGAATGTTAGAAGAATTGACAGTGAACAAAGTAGTAAAAAAAAAGCAAATGCAAGGTTCAAGTTCCTCTACATTATTATTATAATCAAATAGAAGCGCTAAACCACAGGGGTTATACAGCACTGCAGGTTATTGTAGGATGCAGGGAGAGTGGGTTGTAAGAAGGAGATGGACGATTAGTAGGGTATGGAGTGCAAGATGACGGTGGATAGGGCAGGGATGGAGGGTAGCAAGAGATCGAGGTACAAGGGACTGAGGGAGGTGCTAGAGGTATAATCTTCAGAGTTTGTGTAGTAAGTCAGTTTCTGTCAAAAAGTCAATGAGAGAGTCAGGATTAAAGGAGGGGCCATCTGCAAGAAGGGAAGGTAAAGAAAGGGCCGCAGAGCGAAGACGTCGTTGGAGGTAAATTCTGCGTGCTCCTTGATAGAGTGGGCAGTCCAACAGGATATGTCGAACTGACACTGGAACCTGACAATGCTCACAGAGAGGGGCAGGGAGCCTCTCCATGAGATACCCGTGAGTAAGACGAGTGTGGCCGATGCGAAGACGGGAGAGAGTAGTCTCCCAGCCTCGACATTGGTGACAAGAAGAAGGCCAGAAACCTATAACCGGTTTAATAGAATAAAGTTTGTTATTAGGGACAGACCAGCGTTGTTGCTAACGGGTGCGAAGGTGGGTAGCAATGACCGCAAAATAGTCCGTGAAAGAAACACCTCTATATGAAACTGGAAGGTCATGTACTGCTGACCGCGTAGCAGTGTCTGCCTGTTCATTGCCCTGTACGTCAACATGACCAGGGACCCAACAATAAAAACAATATCTTTATGTTTGCTAAAGATACAGCGTAACCAAAGGTGGATACTAAGAACTAGGGGGTGAGGTGTATCAATTTTACGGATAGCCTGTAAAGCACTAAGGGAGTCTGAAACGACCACAAATGGTGACTCAGGCATAGATGCAATACGGATAAGTGCCACAAGAATGGCATACAATTCAGCCGTAAATATGCTAGCGGAGGGTAATAGATGCCCTCGTACAACACTGTCTGGAAACACTGCTGCGAATCCGATGCCGTCAGATGACTTTGAACATCGGTGTATACCGTGATGGCATGGGAATGAGAATGGAAGTAATCTAGAAAGAAAGAGCGATAAGCCGCCGTAGGTAGTTGGGCTTTGCGCAAGGTAGAGGAATAGAACAGACACGGACAGCAGGAACTTCCCAAGGGGGTAGGGGAAAGGGAGATGTCACATGAACATATAGAGGTGGGAGCTGAAGGGAAGACAGGAGTGAATGTAGATGAAGAGAAAAGGGATGAAGTAAGCAGGGGCGACGAACAAATAAAGAGCGCCTACTAACATCTGTAACAATCCTATACATGGAAGGATTGCTGAGGTCATGAGAGCGAACAAAATAGCGAATGCAATGTGCATCACGACGATCGGACAAGGATGGAATGTTCGCTTCTACATAGAGGCTCTCAACCGGGGAAGAACAAATGCACCAAGGCATAGCGTAATCCCTGGTGATGGATGGGATTAAGGATGGAAAGAGTAGCAGGGGAGGCCGCCGAATATATCTGGTCACCATAATCGAGTTTCGACAAAATTAGGGCTGAATGTAGGCGAAGGAGGGTTCTACGATCAGCCCCCCCATGAAAGATGTGCGAGAGTTTTAAGAAGGTTCAGCCTGGTGTGACAAGTTGCCTTCAGAGAGGTAATGTGAGGTTTCCAGGACAATCGACAGTGGAACAGGAGGCCAAGAAACCTGACTGTATCACGTTCTGGGATATGTGAGCCATATAGGTACAATGGATGGTCAGAGACCACTGAACGTCTAGTAAACGTAATTTGATGAGTTTTGCCACTAGAAAATTTAAACCCGTGAGTGGTGGCCCAATCAGAAACCCGGTTGATGGCATGCTGGAGGGAAACTGCAATGAGGTGACAGTCAGCACCTGCAGAAGCTATAGCAAAGTAATCCACATAGAGCGATGACCAAATATTGGATGGGAGAACAGATGCCAGATTATTTATAGCAAGCAGAAAGAGTGTTGTGCTCAGAACACATCCCTGGGGGACACCTTCAGCTTGGACGAATTCCGGGGAGAGTTCATTACTATCCCAGACCCGGAAATGTCTGTCAGTTAAGAAGGCCTTAAGAAAGAATGGTAGGTTGCCTCGGAGGCCTAAGGAGTGGGCCTGGGCCAAGATATTATATCTCCAAGTTGTGTCATAGGCCTTCTCAATGTCGAAAAAGATAGTGATAACCGAATGGTTATTCGCAAAGGCATTACGAATATACGTATCCAAGCGCAGCAATATAGTGGAATTATCTATTAAATCTTTTGAAATGGAAAGTAGCAGTGGTAAAGAAAAACTGGCAATAGATTTAGATAGACTACCAGTACATTCAGAAATTGAAAGGGGAGAAGTTGTTGAAGGTGGTATCGAAGCTGATGAACATTTAGAAGAAAGTGATGAAGATGAAGGTGCTGGTGAACATTTAGAAGGTGGTGATGAAGGTGGAGTATCTAGTGAACATTCAAAAGAAAGTGAAATTGATGAAAGTGAAAGTAGAAAATCTGGTGAACATTCAGAAGACATTGATGAAGGTGGAGTATTTAGTGAACATTCAGAAGAAGTTGTTGAAGGTGGTATCGAAACTGGTGAACATTCAAAAGAAAGTGAAATTGATGAAAGTGAAAGTAGAAAATCTGGTGAACATTCAGAAGACATTAATGAAGGTGGAGTATTTAGTGAACATTCAGAAGAAGTTGTTGAAGGTAGTATCGAAGCTGATGAACATTTAGAAGAAAGTGATGAAGATGAAGGTGCTGGTGAACATTTAGAAGTTGGTGATGAAGGTGGAGTATTTAGTGAACATTCAGAAGAAAGTGAAATTGATGAAAGTGAAAGTAGAGAAGCTGGTGAACATTCAGAAGACGTTGATGAAGGTGAAGTATTTAGTGAACATTCAGAAGAAAGTGAAGTTGATGAAGGTGAAAGTAGAGAAGCTGATGATGAACATTCAGAAGAAGTTGTTATAAGTGAAAGTAGAAGAGCTGGTGAACATTCAGAAGAAGGTGAAGGTGGTGGAAGAACTAGTGAAAAAACACAACTAACATCAATAGAATCAGAATTAACAATTGAAGAAAAACCACTGACAATCTCTATTTTAGATGGTTCATCATCATTGAAATATAAAAATAACCTCCAGAGAAAAGTAAATTTAGATGTTAATATTCAGCAGTCTCAAAATGACAATATAATAAATGCTAAAAAAAAATATTATAATTTCTTATACATTATATTTTTTATTATAATAATGATTATAATATTAATTTACTTAATAAAAATATATTTTTAATTAATAAATTACTATCATCAGTTGTAAAATGACAAAATAATAAATATGAAATTTATCATAATTATTTATACACTATATTTGTTATTATTGTAATAATTATTATTATTTTAATTAGTTCAATAACATCCAAATAATTACTAAAAGGTTAACAGCTAACATAATCAGAAAAATAAATTTTATATATAACTTAGAGAATGAAATATTTAAAACAAAGAAATTTTGAAGGTGAAGGAGTTAGAGAACCTTCAGAAGAAGGTGATGAAGGTGGAGGAGCTGGTAAACATTCTTCAGATGAAGGTGATAAATATAGAGGATTTAGTGAACATTCAGAAGAAGGGAAAGTTGATGTGAAAAGGATATATAAAAAATAATATAAAAAAAAGAATATAAATGATAAACCCATCATCATTAGTAATAAAACCATCATCATTAGTAATAAACATTGATAATGCTTTACAACCCTTAATAGAAGAATATGAATATTATGAAGGTGTATTCAATATTGAACAAAAAAATGTTCTAAAAGAAAAGTTAATAGAACAAAATATAATATTTATACGTAGTTTAAGGAAAGAAATAAGTAAAACGAACAATTTTAAAGAATTAAATAATTTAATAGATTCAGTTGTTTGTGGAGATAATATTTGTAGAACATTTTTTCCATTCCAACATACGGAATTTAGTTGTTTTCAACTTATTATGCGTACTAAATATCCATATTATAAAATTCGTGAATTTATTAGAAAAGTAAATAAATTAGCTCAAAAATTAGGATTTGAAAATGAAAATTCATTTTATGAATATGTAAGAGATAATATTGAATTACATGAAATTTATAATAAAATGAAAGACTTGAATCATGATAGCACATACTTTAAGAAAAATATTAATCACGAAGCAATACAATTAAACGTATTTTATGATAGCGCATACTTTAAGAATAAAATTATTCAAGAAGCCGTAGATTTAAACATAGATGATTTTTCAAACTATATTCGAAGCTATAATAATGCGAATCTTGGATGTTTTAAATATTGGATTGATAATAATTCTAAACTAAAACGGGGGAGATTCTTAAATAGATTTTGTTATAAAGAACATTTAATAAATGATGAGATAATCTTATCAAAGAATGATCATCCCTTACATAATATTAGTTGGGATTGTTCATTTAATGATTTTAATTATGATTTAATTATTAAAAATAATGACAATATATTTATTAAAGGATGTAAAGGAATATGCAATCCTTATAATTACAATACTTTAGCCAAATTTGTTGAAGGATATGATGAAGTACCATTAAATTATAATAAAGATATTTTTTATATTTATCGATGTGAAATAGGTTCTATATTAAGAAACATCATCTTTGAAATAGAAAATGATGATGATGTTAGTGAACATTCTGAGAAAAGTAAAGTTGTTGAAGGTGAAAGAACTGATGAACATTTAGAAGAAGGTGAAGGTGGTGGAAGAACTAGTAAAGAAACATTACCATTACATTTAGAAGAAGTTGAAAGTGGTAGAACTAGTGAAAAAACACAACTAACATCAATAGAATCAGAATTAACAATTGAAGAAAACCCACTGACAGGCTCTTCAACATCATTGAAATATAAAAATAACCTCCAGAGAAAAGTAAATTTAGATGTTAATCTTCAACAGTCTCAAAATGACAATATAATAAATGCTAAAAAAAACTATTATAATTTCTTATACATTATATTTTTTATTATAATAATGATTATAATAATAATTTATTTAATAAAAATATATTTTTAATGAATAAATTACTATCATCAGTTTTAAAATGACAAAATAATAAATATGAAAATTTATCATAATGATTTATACACAATATTTGTTATTATTGTAATAATAATTATTATTATTATTTTAATTAGTTCAATAATATCCAAATAATGATTTTACTAAAAGGTTAACAGCAAACATAATCAAAAATAAATTTTATATATCTGGTGAACATCCTTTAGATGAAAGTGATAAAGGTATTGGAACTGGTACTGTAAACAGCCTATCCAGAGGCTGTTTCAAACTGCGCGGCACTATGGTGCTGCCCTCTATAGGCCTATCAAGGTCGGGCTGGTCAGCCATGCTTCTCTCTCTCACTTACACGGCCTACCTCACTGAAGCAGCATCTCTACCCTTGCTGGCTCCTGGTCCCCTCACGCTCTGTCCCCGTCTATACCTACACCTTGCCATTAATAAACTGAGTCTAGTCATCGGCCGTATCTCTGCACTTATGCTACCATTCTACTGCCCAAAGTAAGCAGCCAAGAAGATAGACTTAACAGTACATACTTTAAGAAAAATTACTTTAAGAAGCAATAAATTTAAACATAGATTATTTTCCAAACTATATTGGAAGGTTTAATATAATAATGCGAATCTTGTATGATAATAAAG
Organism: Cherax destructor; assembly: GCA_009830355.1. NCBI lineage: Eukaryota > Metazoa > Arthropoda > Malacostraca > Decapoda > Parastacidae > Cherax > Cherax destructor. Next base: position 11,507 of record WNWK01045007.1, read on the forward strand.
AAAACATTTAATAAATGATGATAAAATCTTATCAAAGAATGATCATCCCTTAGATAATATTAATTGGGATTGTTCATTTAATTATTTTAATTATTATTTAAGTATTAAAAATAATGACAATATATTTATTAAAGGATGTAAAGGAATATGCAATCCTTTTAATTATAATACTTTAGCCAAATTTGTTGAAGGATATGATGAAGTATTGTTAAATTATAATAAAAATATTTTTTATATTTATCAATGTGAAATAGGTTCTATATTAAGAAACAAAAAAATGATGATGCTATTGAACATTCAGAGAAAGGTAAAGGTGTTGAAATTAGAAGGAAGAACTGGTGAACATTCAGAAGAAGGTGAAGTTTTAAAGTTGAACATTTAGACGAAAGTGAAAGATCTGGTGAACATTTAGAAAAAGGTGAAAGTGGTGGACGAATTAGTAAAGAAACATTGCCATTATATTCAGAAGAAGTTAAAAGTGAAAGAACTATTGAAAAAACCCCAACATCAATAGAAGCGGAATTATTAATGGAAAACTCATCATCAGTAATTGAAATTATAGACGAAGGTGAAGGAGCTGGTAAATATTTAGAAGAAAGTGAAAGTGATGGAAGAATTAGTAAAGAAACATTGCTATTATATTCAGAAGAAGTTAAAAGGGAAAGAACTATTGAAAAAACACGACAATTAACATCAGTAGAATCAGAATTATTAATGGAAAACTCATCATCAGTAATTGAAATTACAGATGAAACAAATTATTATAATTTCTACATTATAATAAATTTTATTATGGCAATAATAATTATATTAATTTGTTTATTTAAAGTATATTTTTAATAAAGTTTCATAGTTTTCAAACATATATGAGTACTAAATATCCTTATTATAAATTTTTTGAATTTATTAGAGAAGTAAGGAACTTAGTTTAAGAAATGGGATTTAACAATAAAACTAATAAAATGGTATAATTATCTAATATATTTATCAGCTTTTAAATTACTTATAAACCATTAATATCTTCAGTAATATATCAGTAGCTGGTGTATCATAGTCTTGATAGCAGTGCTATCTCAAGATATTAAGTGAAATTCAATACTGAATATATTTATTTTTTTAAAATACCAAGTTGGTTTAAATTGTAGAGATTTTGTCTATGGGCTATGTTTACATTACCACATACATTTTACTACCCTAAGACATTTGTTTGTTAATTAATTTTCATCCTGAGATAGTAAATATAGGCAATTGTACTCACTAGTATAATCAACAAAAATACACTACCAAGATTGTTAGTACTACTACTGTCTGGTCATTGGTGTCTCCTCTCTCGATATTTGGAAATTTATAACAGTTCTTGTTAAATGATTCTAAGATACCAACAATAGAAAAATACTTTCATATTCATTTGTATAGGACAAAATATAACTATAATTGATGACAGGTAATTTAATATTATCCCAAATATCTACGATATATGTAATATTCACCTGAGTATAATTCATATCCATCTTATACCAGAAACATGAATTCTTTGAAAATGAATATGAAACATTATAAATGTAGAACATTAAATTTCCTCTACCAGATGAGACTCCATACTGAATATATAATCCAGTTAGTAAAATGATATATTGAAATTTTATATTGTCCCTAATATCATATCTCCTACACCGGATGATACATCCTGTTTTCTAGTTCAGATATAAGCACCCTTGCTCAATACCGGATGATACATCCTGTTAGTAGAAAATGAAATTTTATATTTGTCTTTAATATCTCCCAACACTGGAAGGTACATCCTGTTTTTTTCCAGCTCAGATAAAAGGATCCTTGGTCTATATCTGTTAGTAGAAAATTAAATTTTATATTTGTCTTCAATATCTCCCAACACAGGAAGGTGCATCCTGTATTTGTTTTTAAACGATCCACACCGGATGATACATCCTGGTGAGTGAAAAGAATTTAAAAAAAAAATTTAAGATTTCAAAATGAAATTTAAGATTTTAGAATTTTATTTTAAGTTGGAAGGTACATCCTGTTTTTGTTTTTAAAATCCAACGGATATACATCTGGTGGTAGTAAAGAAAGACAAAAATTTAGATTTCAAAAATGAAATTTAGGATTTTAGATTTTCTATCTCCCAACACGGTAATCCTGTTTACATCCAAACCGGATGATACATCCTGGTGGTAGTAGAAAATAAATTTTAGATTTCAAAAATGAAATTTAAGATTTTAGATTTTTCTATCTCCCAACACCAGAAGGTACATCCTGTTTTTGTTTTTAAACAATCCAAACTGGATAATACATCCTGGTGGTAGTAGAAAATGAAATTTTAGATTTCAAAAAGGAAATTTAAGATTTTAGATTTTTTTATTTCCCAACACCAGAAGGTACATCCTGTTTTTGTTTTTAAACAATCCAAACTGGATAATACATCCTGGTGGTAGTAGAAAATGAAATTTTAGATTTCAAAAAGGAAATTTTAGATTTCAAAAATGAAATTTAAGATTTTAGATTTTTTTATTTCCCAACACCAGAAGGTACATCCTGTTTTTGTTTTTAAACAATCCAAACTGGATAATACATCCTGGTGGTAGTAGAAAATGGAATTTTAGATTTCAAAAAAGACAATCCAAACTGAATAATACATCCTGGTAGTAGTAGAAAATGGAATTTTAGATTTCAAAAAGGAAATTTAATATTTTATTATTTTTCTATCTCCCAACACTGCCTGGTGGTAGTAGAAAATGAAATTTTAGATTTGAAAAATGAAATTTAAGATTTTAAGATTTTTCTATCTCCCAACACCAGAAGGTACATGTTATTTTTTTTTTTAATCGGATATTTAAAACATAGGACTGCACCCTTTGACGATGACAGCAAAAAGGATGAAGGAGCCTTTTGATCCTACGGAAGTTAGCAGCAGTATGGATGACACGATGGCAAAATCATTATCCCAAGGAAGGATGAAAGAAAAAGAGGAAGAAGAGGTGGTGGTGACTTTCGACTCTGTAGAAGCAAGGAGTCTGTTGTTAAAAAAAAATTCCAATGCAATTTGTTTGATTTTCATTGCGAACTTGTGAATTGATCATTTTCATCACCATATAGAAATTATACAATATGATTAAAATTACTTCAATTTGAAAATGTTTTAATTATTTCATTAAATAATGATGAACCTATTTGTTTTTAATTCTATCTTTTATTTTATTATCTAAATTAATAAAAGAATTTGTTTGTTTTGGCTCATTATTATTTTTTAAATATCTCAAGGACCCTCGCTTCACACTACAGGATGATACATCCTGGTGGTAATAGAAAAGGAAATTTTAGATTTCAAGAAATTTAAGATTTTAGATTTTTCTATCTCCCAACACCGG
>WNWK01045008.1:0-14892 GCA_009830355.1 Cherax destructor
AGCCAGCCAGCCAGCCAGCCAGCCAGCCAGCCAGCCAGCCAGCCAGCCAGCCAGCCAGCCAGCCAGCCAGCCAGCCAGCCAGCCAGCCAGCCAGCCAGCCAGCCAGCCAGCCAGCCAGCCAGCCAGCCAGCCAGCCAGCCAGCCAGCCAGCCAGCCTGCCTGCCTGCCTGCCCCCCACTGTCTTCCCCCACCCCCACCCCACTGTCTTCCCACCCCCACCCCACTGTCTTCCCCACCCCACCCCACTGTCTTCCCCACTCCCCCCACTGCCTTCCCTACCACTCACACTGAGGGAATGAGGTATTACTTACCTCATGGCTTGGTGACAAAGGTGCACTGAATTACCACTCCCACAATGCAATGTGGGTGCATAGATTTTTTTTTCCTACTGCGCACACTTATCACATAGACCCATTCTATCATATGCAGGCTTACCAGCTTTCTCCCCCTTGATTTGAAGCCGCTAGAATTTATGCGTACTAGTACGGCACCAACCACTGCTTGTAAAACGTACTAGTACGGCACAGACCCCAAAAGGGTTAAAGAAATGCCAGTCACAGAGCTCCCTGGACAGATATTTTGTGAGACAGGGGTCCAGTGACTCTCAAGCTGGTCCTAGTAGCATTAAAAAACAAAGAAGGGAAGTAACCCCGGCAAAGGACTTGGTACCTGAGGTCTTTATGGAAGGGGATTCCCCTCCAAACAATGAGAAAACTTCCATTTTCTCCCCTCCTCCCGTCTTCCACACATCAACAACTCTTCAATAAAGGTAAGTGATATGTTATTGTACTTTTATTCTAAAGTCTCATTGTTTTCTGTGTAATTTAATGTACATATATTTAATGTAGAAAAAATATTTTATTTTAATACTTTTGGGTGTCTGAAACGGATTATTGAATTTCCATTACTTCTTATGAGGAAAATAGATTTGGAGTTAGCAATATTCAGTGTTAGTAACTCCCTCTGGAACGGATTAATTACGAAAACCGGGGTCCACTGTATATATATTACATGTTTATAGAGGGGCAACAGATATATCGGATCATTATTTAGTTGTAGCTACAGTTAGAGAAAGAGGTAGATGGGACAAAAAGAAAATGGCAACAGCAAGTAAAAGAGAGGTAAAAGTGTATAAACTAAGGGAGGAGGAAGTTAGGGCGAGATATAAGCAACTATTTGCAGAAAGGTGGGCTAGTGCAAGTATGAGTAGTGGGGGAAGGGGTTGAAGAGGGTTGGGATAGTTTTAAAAATGCAGTATTAGAATGTGGGGCAGAAGTTTGTGGCTATAGGAAGGTGGGTGCAGGAGGAAAGAGTTAGTGGTGGAATGATGAAGTAAAGGGTGTGATAAAAGAGAAAAGGTAGCTTATGAGAGGTTTTTACAAAACAGAAATGTTAATAGAAGAGCAGAGTATATGGAGAGTAAAAGAAAGGTGAAGAGTGTGGTGAGAGAGTGCAAAAGGAGAGCAGATGATAGAGCGGGAGAGGCTCTGTCAAGAAATTTTGCTGAAAACAAGAAAAAATTTTGGAGTGAGATAAACAAGTTAAGAAAGCCTAGGGAGTTTAGTTAGTTTAATATCTTTACATATTATGCACCCCATAACCATCCTGTGGGCAGTAGTCAAAAGATTACAGAGGTACAGTGGACCCTCGGTTAGCGATGGCGTCGGATACCGATAAAATCGGTTAGCGATACTTTTTTACGTCAAAATATTGAATCCATTTATGATGATCTACTCGGTTTACAATATCCGTCCCGGACGCGTACGCGTGGCCCAGCTGTGCGGGCACTCCAGGGAGCATCAGTGTCCTACTGTTTACAAGCGAGAGCGACCACCACCCACGCATTCATACCAGTATATTGTCATTATTCCACTGTTTTTAGTGCTTGCAACTGCTAAATAATATACCATGGGTCCAAAGAAAGCTCCTAGTGCCAGCCCAGTGGTAAAGAGGCTCAGAAATATGGTAGAAGTGAAGAAGGAGATAACAAAATATGAAAGTGGAGTGCATATCACTGAGCTGGCCAGGCTGTATGGTAAAGCCTATACTACCATCGCTACCATTGTGGCCAAGGGAAATACACGTAAAATCAAGGAAGCTGTTGTTGCGAAAGGTGCATATGTGATCACAAAACAGAGATTTCAAGTTCTGGAAGATGTGGAAAATTTGTTGTTGGTGTGGATCAACGAGAAACAGTTAGCAGGAGATAGTGTTTCGCAGGCAATAATATGTGAAAAAGCAAGGCAGTTGCATGATGATCTTGTCAAGAAAATGCCTGCAACGAGTGCTGAAGTGAACGAATTTAAAGCCAGTAAAGGCTGGTTTGAAAGATTTAAGAAGCGAAGTGGCATACATAGTGTTGTGAGGCATGGTGACACAGCCAGTTGTGACAAAAGTGCGGCTGAAAAATATGTGCAGGAATTCCAGGGGTACATAGAGGCTAAACAATTCCAACCCCAACAAGTGTTCAATTGTGACGAAACAGGCCTGTTTTGGAAGAAAATGCCCAACAGGACCTTCATTACACAGGAGGAAAAGGCACTCCCTGGACATAAGCCTATGAAATACAGGCTAACTTTGATGCTTTGTGCTAATGCCAATGGTGATTGTAAAGTGAAGCCTTTACTGGTGTATCATTTTGAAAATCACCGAGTGTTTGGCAGATGCGGAATCACCAAGTCTAATTTGTGTGTGATGTGGAAGTCTAACAAAAAGGCATGGGCCACAAAGGACATTTTCTTAGATTGGTTCAATGGCGTGTTTGGCCCCAGTGTGAAGAAATATCTTGAGGAAAATAATTTGCCACTTAAGTGCCTCCTGATTATGGACAACGTTCCTTGTCAGCCTCCAAACTTGGTAGAAAAAATTGTGGAGGAATTTAAGTTCATCAAAGTGAAGTTCTTGCCCCCTAATACCACTCCTCTCCTCCAGCTAATGGACCAGCAGGTCATTTCCAACTTTAAAAAACTCTACACCAAAGCAATGTTTCAAAAGTGTTTTGATGTGACCAGAGACATGCAGATGACCCTAAGAGACTTTTGGAAAAATCATTTCCATATCCTGCATTGTGTACACCATATAGGTAAGGCTTGGGAGGGAGTGACTATCTGGACTTTGAACTCTGCCTGGAGAAAATTGTGGCCAGACTGTGTCCTAGAGAGGGATTTTGAAGGTTTTGGGGCTAAGCCTCAGAACCCTGAGCTTGAGCCTCAGCCTGAGCCTGTTATGGAAGAAATTGTGGAACTGGGCAAGTCCATGGGGTTGGAGGTGAGTGGTGAGGATGTGGAAGAGTTGGTGGAGGAGCACAATGAAGAGCTAACCACTGAAGATCTGCAAGAGCTTCAACAGCAACAGCAACAACAGACCACAGGTCAGGATAATGGTTCAGAGGAGGAGGAGGTGGAACAGAGATGGAAGAAGGTGCCTTCTTCAGTGATTAAGGAGATTTGTGGAATGTGGAGCAGGGTGCAAAGCTTTATGGATGAATATCACCCTAACCATGCTGTTGCAGGCCGTGCTGGCAACCTGTACAATGACACTGTGGTGTCCCATTTCAGGAATGTTTTAAAGAATCGCCAGACACAGAGCTCCCTTGACAGATTTTTTGTTAGAGGGGTCCAGTGACTCTCAAGCTGGTCCTAGTGGCATTAAAAGAAAAAGGCCAATAACCCCAGAAAAGAACTTGCCACCTGCAGTGTTAATGGAAGGGGATTCCCCTTCCAAACACTAGCATATTACTCCATCCTTTCCCCTCCTCCCGTCTTCTACACATCAACAACTCTTCAATAAATGTAAGTGACATGTTATTGTACTATATTACATGTATTGTTCATAAACTTGTGTGTAAATGCATGTCTTATGTTGTAAAAAAATATTTTATTTTACTACATTTGGAAGTTTGGAACGGATTAATTTTATTTCCATTATTTCTAATGGGGAAAATAGAATCGGATAACGATATTTTCGGTTACAGATAAGCCCTCTGGGACTGTTTAATATCGCTAACCGAGGGTCCACTGTACATAATGGGTTCAGGGACTGGGTCCCAAAGTTTTGATAGCTGAGATAGTTACAAAGGTAATGAACTCACGTAGATCTGGTCACAATCATGACAAGTTACAAAGGTATCTACAGATTTCAGAGGTACATAATGGGTCCAGAGACTGGGCCCAAGGTTTTGATAGCTGAACAAGGTACAAAGGTAATGAACTCAAGTTTCAAAGGTAAGCCTAGGGAATGAATGGATTTGTGAGTTAAAAACAGAGTAGGGGAGTTAGTAAATGGTTAACCTCATCCTTCATAAATCGATCCACTGACGAGTCAACTCCCAAATATCTGAAAAATATATACATATACAGTGAACCCTCGGTTAGCGGCCAACTCGGTTAGCGGCCAACTCGGTTAGCGGCCGGTTTTAGGGCTCACGGTTAACACCCGTTATTTTGTTTAGCGGCCGTATGGGACGCTTCAACCCGCCGGATGGGGCCGCTTGCGCTTCAGTTTGGCTGTTTCTCGGTGCATAAGGAAGCTTCTGTTCATTCATCCAGATATTTCGCTTGTTTTCCATTGTTTTTTGCCAGTGCAACTGCAAAATAAGTAACCATGGCTCCCAAGAAAGTTCCTAGTAAAGTTCCTGTGGCAAAGAGAGTGAGAAACATGATGGAATTTAAGAGAGAAGTGATTGAGAAATATGAGAGTGGTATGCAGGGTGCTGGAACTTGCCAGGATGTTTGGGAAAAACAAACCAACAATTACAACCATCCTGTCAAAGAAAGAACAAATCAAGGAAGCTGATGTTGCCAAAGGAGTAAATGTGCTTACGAAACAAAGGTCACCAATAATGGAACAAATGGAAAAGTTGTTGTTATTGTGGATTAAAGAAAAACAAATAGTGGGAGACAGTGTAGTGGAGTCTGTTATTTGTGAGAAGGCAAGGCGTTTGCATGAAGATCTTGTGAAGAAAACTCCTGGAACAAGTGCTGCTGGTAGTGAATTTAGGGCAAGCAAAGGCTGGTTTGAGAGATTTAAGAAGTGTAGTGGCATACACAGTGTTGTAAGGCATGGTGAGGCTGCAAGTTCAGACAAACATTCTGCTGAAAAGTTTGTGCAGGAATTTCACGACTACATAAAGAGTGAAAATCTGAAACCCCAACAAGTGTTTAACTGTGACAAAACAGGCCTGTTTTGGAAGAAAATGCCCAACAGGACCTACATCACGCAGGAGGAAAAGACATTGCCAGGACACAAGCCAATGAAAGACAGGGTAACTACAGTGGTACCTCGAGTTACGATATTTTTTCGTTCGAGAATGCTGTTCAAGTGCCATTACAAAACGAATTTATCCCCATAAGGAATAATGTAAAATAGACTAGTCCTTTTACACCCCCAAAAATATACCTACAAAAGCATTTAAAAAAATAAACTTACATAAAAGGGCGATTTTGGGGACCATCGTAACTCGAGGTACCACTGTATCATGTTTTGTACCAATGCAAGTGGGGATTTCAAAGTGAAGACTTTACTCGTGTATCACTCTGAAACTCCCAGAGTGTTCAAGAAACACAATGTCCACAAGAAAAGATTGTGTGTGATGTGGAAATCAAATCAAAATGCATGGGTCACAAGGTCAATTTTCAAAGATTGGGTTGATGATGTGTTTGGCCCAAGTGTGAAAAAATACCTTCAGGATAACAATTTAGGACTCAAGTGCCTCCTGGTACTGGACAATGCTCCTGCACATCCTCCAGACTTGGAAGACCAAATGTCTAGGGGCTTCAAATTTATAAAAGTGAAGTTCTTGCCTCCTAACACCACTCCTCTTCTCCAGCCCATGGACTAGCAGGTCATTTCTAACTTCAAGAAACCGTACACCAAAGCAGTGTTTCAGAAGTGCTTTGAAATGACCTCGGACACTGAATTGACCCTTGAGTTCTGGAAGAATCACTTCAATATCTACAACTGCATAGGCCTTATAGGTAAGGCTTGGGAGGGAGTGACTACCAAGACTTTGAACTCTGCTTGGAGACCAATATGGCCGGATTGTGTTGACAAGAGGGATTTTGAAGGATTTGCGGCTGATGACCCTGTGCCTGTTGTGGAAGATATTGTGACATTGGGGAACAGCCTGAGGTTGGAGGTGAGTGGTGAGGATGTGGAAGAGTTGGTGGAGGACCACAGGGTAGAGCTAACCACTGAAGAGCTGCAACAACTGGAAGTGGAACTTCATCAGATCAAAGTTCAGGCAATTGCTTCAGAAAAGGAGGAGGAGGAAAAGGAAGAGAAGGAGGTGCCTTCTGCAGAGATTAAGGAAATTTGTTCTATGTGGACTAAGGTGCAGACATTTGTTGAAAAACACCATCCTGACCAAGCTGAAACAAGCCATATCTGCAACATGTTTAGTGACAAAACCTTGTTCCACTTCAGGGAAATGTTAAAGAGGCGCCAGAAACAGAGCACTCTGGACAGTTATTTTGTGCGACAGGGTTCTAGTGACTCTCAAGTTGGTCCTAGTGGCATTAAAAGAAAAAGAAGGGAAGTAACCCCAGAGAGGGACTTGTTACCTGAAGTCCTTTTGGAGGGGGATTTCCCTTCCAAAAACTAACTCCTCCCTATCTTCCAGAAGCCAGCATTAGTCTTCAATAAAGGTATGTAATACTGATTTAATTGTTAAAAAAATTATTTTTTCTTGTGAATATTTTTGTCTTGAATGGATTAATTGTACAGTGGACCCCTGAGTAACGAGCATAATTAATTCCAGAACCCTGTTCAAGTGCCATTACTGAACGAATTTACTCCCTTAAGGAAAACAGTGGACCCCCGAGTAGCGAGGACCCCGGAAATCGTACAATTATGTAAGTATAATATTGTAAGTGCTTCTGTAAGTGTATTTTTGGGGGTCTGAAATAGACTAACCTACTTGACATTATTCCTTAAGGGAGTAAATTCGTTCGGTAATGGCACTTGAGCAGGCTTCTGGAATGAATTATCCTCGTTACTCGGGGGTCCACTGTATACAGTGGTCCCTCGGTTTTCGTGCATCTCCAAACTCGAACATTTATGTAAGTGTATTTTCGTAAGTGCTGTTGCAAGTGTATTTTTGGGGGTCTGAAATAGACTAACCTACGTGACATTATTTCTTAAGGAAGTAAATTCGTTCGGCAATAGCACTTGAGCAGCATTCTGGAACGAATTTTCGGCGAAAACCGAGGGACCACTGTACTATATATATACAGTGGACCCCCGTCTAACGAGCAAAATTCATTCCAGAAGCCTGCTCAAGTGCCATTACCAAACGAATTTACTTCCTTAAGAAATAATGTCACGTAGGTTAGTCTATTTCAGACCCCCAAAAATACACTTCCACATACACTTACAATATTATACAGTGGAACCCCGGTTAACGAACACCCCGGAAATCGTGCAATTATGTAAGTATAATATTCTAAGTGCTTGTGGGTGTGTTTTTTTGGGGGTCTGAAATAGACTAACCTAAATGACATTTTTTCTTAAGGAAGTAAATTCGTTTGGTAATGGCACTTGAGCAGGCTTCTGCAATGAATTTTTTTCATTAACCGGGGTTCCACTGTACTTACATAATTGTATGATTTCTGGGGTGCTCGTTAGGCGGGAGTCCACTGTATATATATACCCTTGAAAATCGTCCATAATTCTTTCCAGAATGCTGTTTGAGTGCCATTACCGAAATAATTTGTTACCATAAGAAAAAATGCAAATTATCTTAGTCCATCCATTATTCCTTATGGGAACTGTTATGGGGTATTATGGACTTGTTATGGGGGCTATGGAACCCAGCATGTATTGTTGTAATTAAATAACATGAATACCTAATTATATTGAATTAATCAGAAGTACTGCTTAAGATGTTTAAAGGCTAGGCCATCCTTAAAACTTAAAGAAGCTGAATTAAACTGATTTTCTTAATATAATAGGTTATAAATATAAATGCACATTTTTATAAGTACTAGTTTATAAGTTGCATGTCTCATTGTAATAACATAAGATATATTGAGAGTACATGGAGGATGTGCAAAGTGATAGGTTTTTGTTTGTTTATGTTGGAGGGGGAGGAGCTTAGAGAGACTCCTGCTTCCCAAACTCCCCTTCTCCTGGCAACATGGCTGCAGTGAGCTGGTATTGTTTTTAGCTCTGATCTTAATTTTGTGTTCTGGGCAGAATGAGTGTCCAAGAGGTAATGGGGTGTACTGTAGATCGATGTTACCATGATATTCTGTGATCTTCAGTGTATCAAGACACTGGAGGGTTAAGAAATGTTGAGGTAAATGTGGGAGGTGAGCCATGTGCTTTTGGGGGAGGCTGGTTATATGTTTAGGAGTGGAGACCTGTACATTATATGTATATATACCTCTTAATATAGCAATATTTTTATAATGTTGGCTTAAATAACCTTTTGAGAGGAATGTGAGAGGACCAATAAGTTTTCAGATGCAGCAGCTAAGCCTGAGTAAGTATCTTTTTAGCCTATAAATATCCTCCTTTTACCCTAAGACCCTTTAAGTAAATACCCTATGCTAGTACATGTAGAACCTTGATGATAAATATGGGGGAAAATAACATAACATGTGGGCCTTAACCGGGAGAGTTATTTGACTGTTAAAATAACTCAAAACATTCTTTGAGATGTATTGGTATGAGATAGGGGTATAAGTCACATGTTTTGGTAGGATAAAATTTACCTTGTAAAATTTACCTTGGTGGTGTCAGTGGAAGGTTCATATATTAGTTTACAGGTTGTTTTCTCCAGAGTGGGGATTAAAGTTGAGTAACACATTTTGTTTGTGGTTATGGTAGAGTGCCATGTGAAGATTTTTCCATTGAAATTGTGTTATTTTTATGTACCTGTGTAAAGACCTTGTCCATTGATGCTGTGCAGGAGTTTAAGGATAAATAATGTCAGAAACTGAATCTTTAGAATTTTCTGGCTTCAGTGAAGAGGTAAATAATTCATCAGTAAACATGTCTGTTAACAGTGACCAGGAGGAATCACCTCCTCCAGGTGATAAGGAAGCGATGATGAGACTTGACGCTCAGGAGAGAGTACGTCAAGGGTTAGGAGGTTCAGAACAAGAGCCTGAGCAGTACTTTAACATAACTAAAGCTGCACATTTTGTCCCTACGTTTACAGAGTGAGACTCAGACAGATATTTTTCCTTTTTTGAGAAGACTGCAAAGGAGCAAAGATGGCCCAAACAGCAATGGGCTACCCTAGTTCGCACACAGCTTGTAGGCAAAGGTTTTCAGAGAGTAGAGACTCTGGAAGAAGGAGAATTTTCTGATTATGAGAAAATACAGGAGGTAGTATTGCTTGCATACCAAATGATACCTGAGAAATATAGGCAAAAGCTCAGAAGTAAAAAATTTCAGGAGGGGCAGACCTTAACTGAGTTAGGGAATGAGAAACTGTTCCCGTTTAAGAAGTGGGCTTGTTCAAAAGGAGTGAACAAGGACTATGATAAGTTAGTAGACCTAATTGTTCATGAGGAATTGTACAATGTAATCCCTGTTGACCTTAGAGAATATTTGGAGGACAAAAACCCAGATAATCTTTCAGCAGCACTGGATCTGGGTGACAAATTCTTAGCTCATAGGGAATTGGTAGGTAAAAACAGTCATGCTCCATCAAAAAATTTCCCTGTTTTTTCTAAACCTTATTCCAAATCCTACAGTAATAAAGGTAAGTGGGACAAGAATTTTCAGGGACAAATGAAGGCTGAGGCACCCTCTCAAACAGATGGGAAAGGTAAGTCAGCTGGTGCTCAAAGTTTACCTAGACCATCAAATAATGTTTCAGTTCCTTGAGCACACAGTACTAGTCCTACACCAAACGGTAAAAATACCTTTAGGAATTATACCTGTTACTACTGTAACAAGACTGGTCAACATACAAAAGTTTTGCTTTTATAAACAGCAAGATCAGAAAAAGGAGGAACAATCCCAGGGAATCCTAACTGCAGAAACACATCCAGTGGCTTGCATTAGGTCTTCAAGGCAAGGTGAGGAGGAACCCTTGGAATTAGACCCCAGGATGCGGGTTTTTGCTAGTAAGTCCACAGTTGCCTTGCATAAGGATGTGGACAGGGTTGAGAACATGTTGTCCTTGAGAGATGGATGTAGCACCTACTCCTTGCTACGTGTGGGAGTGCTGCCAGTGTCTAATGATACCTATACTGGGAAAGATATATTATTGAAGGGTATTACGGGTTTGACCATAAGAACACCTGTACACAAGTTATGGGTAGAATCCGCATACCAAGTTGGCTATCTCCCTGTAGGTATTTCAGATGAGATTTCCTTTGAGGGTGTTAACCTCTTATTGGGAGATAATGTAATGGGTCTGTTAGACAGTGAGGAACAACTAGTTAGGGAGGAACCAAGTCCCAAAGTTTGGGAGGAGAAGGCTAGAGAGACCCTTCCAGACCTTCTCCCTGCTGGTTCCACCATGAGAAGTATGGCTCATGATCATGCTATCAACAGTCTTCATGATATTTCTCATGAGGATGATGAGGGCTTAAGTCTGGAAATACTGTTTTCTGATGTTGAACTGCAGTCAACTGAAGAAAAGGATGTTCCAGCCAGAGCTGAGCATGATTGGAGCATAGATCAGTTCAGGAGTGTGAGAGAGGCTGCATCTACTAAGGTGCATTTAATTTCTGTACAGGAGAATGATGTCACACTGATCAGAGCCTCAGCTGTGGCTGAGGAAGCGGTTTCACAATTTAATAAGTGCTTTCATTTCAGAGAGGAAACTTTTACAAAGAAGTTGCCTCTGTTTGTAGTACCAAGGGAAGGAGAAAAAGTGTTTTGTCACCAAATGATGATGTCCAAGGTTTCCAGGCATTTCTTCAAGCCTCAGCTGTGGGAGACTGGAAGAATATAGTAAGACCTATCATGTCTGTCAATTTATAGGGAAACCTTGTCAATGTATTAAACCTGTTCCCTTTCAGCCTATTTCAGCACCAGGTGGACCCTCCAGCAAGCTGATAGTAGATGTAGTTGGTCCAGTCCCAAGGACCAGAATGAGAAATGATTATTTACTCACAATTAATTGCTCTACTACCAGGTACCTGGAAGCAGTCCCTCTATATAAGATGACAACTCGTGTAGTCTTAAGGGCTTTGATGAAGTTCGTTTTTCATGCTGGCTTTCCTCGTGAGGTACAAACAGATCAAGGGTCTAACTTTACCTCAGAATTATTTAGGAATATGTTAAAGGGGGTAGAGGTAAAGCCTAACTTTTCAGCTATCTATCACCCTCCATCTCAAGGGAAAATAGAGAACTTCCATCAAACCCTAAAGACAATGATGCAAGCCTGTAGTATAGACAATACTAACATCTGGGATGAGAGGACCCCTCTCTCCTTGTAACTGCTGAGTGGGGAAGCACTCTGGAATCTCTGAGCTATTGGCTTGGGGAGAATGATGATGCTTCCCCCTCGGGCTTTTTCTCAGTTTCAGATACTGTTTGGCTTCTATGAAATGGATGGTACCAGTGAATGTACCCATCAACCAGACCAAATGATGATGTGGGACCATAATGTGGACCATAATGCTCTGGAGCTGGAGATGAGGTGCTGGCATTGGAGCCAGTTCATGTGAAAAAATGTATGCAAGTTGCTGTGAGCAGACCATGGTGTGGGGAAAGTTCTCAGAGTGTAGATATAAAACACACACCCCGAGCAGAAAAGGAGTAAGAATAATGTACACAGTAACTGGTTAGAGGTTTAGCACTTATATCAGAAACCTAGAAGTGACCAATGTTTCAGTGGATCCACTATGTAAAGAGGTGCAAAATAATAATCTGTATGTAATGGCAAAAGTATTTAAGAAATTCCATGTTTATGAGAGAGTTGGAGAAACATGTTTGGTCTTTCTAAGGGATTATTATTATTATAATTAAATAAACGCTAAACCACAGGGTTATACAGCGCTGCAGTTTGTAGGATGCAGGAGAGTGGGTTGTAAGAGGGAGATGGACAATTAATAGGGTATGGAGTGCAGCATGGGTGGATAGTGCAGGGATAGGGTAGCAAGAGATCGAGTAGAAGGGACGGGGGAGGTGCTGAGGTATAATCTTCAGAGTTTGTGTAGTAAGTCAGTTTCTGTCAAAAAGTCAACAAGAGTCAGGATTAAGGAGGTCCATCTGCAAGAAGGAAGGTAAAGAAAGGGCATGAGCGAGAGCGTCGTTGGAGGTAAATTCTGCAGTGCTCGTTGATAGATGGGCAGTCAGCAGAATATGTCGAACAGACACTGGAACCTGACAATGCTCACAGAGAGGGGCAGGGAGCCTCTCCATGAGATACCCGTGAGTAAGAGCGAGTGTGGCCGATGTGAAGCGGGAGAGTGTAGTCTCCCAACCTCGACATTGGTGACAAGAAGAAGGCCAGAAACCTATAACCAGTTTAATAGATGAAGTTTGTTATTCAGCAGGTCAGACCAGCGTTGTTGCCAACGGGTGCGAAGGTGGGTAGCAATGACCACAAAATAGTCAGTGAAAGGAACACCTCTATATAAACTGGAAGGTCATGTACTGCTGACCGCGCAGCAGTGTCTGCCTGTTCATTGCCCTTACGTCAACATGACCAGGGACCCAACAAAAGACAATATCTTTATGCTTTTGCTAAAGATACGGCATAACCAAAGGTGGATATGAAGAACTAGGGGGTGAGGTGTATCAATTTTACGGATAGCCTGTAAAGCACTAAGGGAGTCAAACGATACAAATGGTAACTGGCATAGATGCAATACGGATAAGTGCCACAAGAATGGCACTTCAATTCAACCATAAATATGCTAGCCGAGGGTAATAGATGCCCTCGTACGCGCTGTCGGAAACACTGCTGGAACCCAGCGCCGTCAGATACTTTGAACCATGG
Organism: Cherax destructor; assembly: GCA_009830355.1. Lineage (NCBI taxonomy): Eukaryota > Metazoa > Arthropoda > Malacostraca > Decapoda > Parastacidae > Cherax > Cherax destructor. The sequence goes on from WNWK01045008.1 coordinate 12,911, forward strand.
TGTATACGCGATGAGGGAATGAGAACGGAAATGGTCTAGAAAGAAAGAAGCGAAACCGTCCGTAGGTAGTTGGGCTTTCCAAGTTAGAAGGAATAGAACAGACAGGGACAGCAGGAACTTCCCAAGGGGGTAGAGGAAAGGGTGAACCACATGAACATATAAAGGCGGAAGGCTGAAGGGAAGACAAGAGTGAATGCAGACGAAGAGAAAAGGGCAAGTAAACAGGGCGACGAACAAATAACGCTCTACTAACATCTGTGACAATCCTATACATGGATCGTGAATATAACAAATCATAGCCTGAAAAGGGCCCTGATAACAGTGGATTGTAATTTGGGTAAATCAAACAGACCCCAACAGGAAAAACTGAGAGAGCAACACCTGAAGCTCACCGGTTACCCCTGAGGCCTCGGATATTCCACTGCAAATAAGCCATGTTTATGGAGAGAAAGATATAAGTGGAAGTGAGAGGAATCTATGGACTAGGGTTAGAAAAGTCCACGTGTGGAGGTAGCGGAAGACCTGTAATCGAGAAGGAGGAGGGCGTTGTGAAGGAAGGGGGATTGAGGCGAAGAAGAGAGATGAGGAACCTCAGGTGGAGTAGTGTCCATCATCGGTCCAGAAATATATTCTGCAATAGCTTCCAGTGTTTTGGAAGTCAAAGATGCAGAATGTGGGACTACATTAGAAATGGAAGAAGAGTGAGCAACGATCGGGAGTCTATAGACTGTACTAAAGTAGAGGGCGAGGAGATGAAGAGGAAACTGTCGTAGGGCTTGGGAGGGACAGGGGGATGAAGGTAGTGTATGAGGAGGAGGATGAACCTCCACACACGTTATAGAACTAGTCAAGGCGAAGAACCTGGCAGTAGGGATTTTTGCCGGGCTATGAGAGGGGGCGCTGAGTTTAGGTGAAGGACGAGGGACGTGTGGGCTCAGAATTGTGCGAGTGAGTGAGGAAGGAGTGGACAGTGGGGAAGCCGAGGTAGGGACCTCGGAGCCAAGAATATCAAAAGGATTCGAGACAGGGTGATTGAGGATGAGGCGACCAAGGAGCCGTGGAAGTTGGGACCCCAGAGCGGGGCGACGTTTAGAATTGAGAATAGGAAATGCGGGAAGTCTCCCTTGAAGGCGTAGATGAGAGACGGCCATAGCATAGAGAAGCCTTCCGCCTCTTTGAGACAACGGATTTCCCGCTCATACAGGTAAACCTGACAATGGCGAAATCGACGGATGTGCCTCACGACGTTAAGGCAAGGAGGTAGAGTACAAGAAGAACTGGCATGTCGTCAGCGCAGACTGGGCATTCGCCATGGACCTGCAATATTTGCTGGATGACAAAACGCCAGCAGTTTCTACACTGTTGTGGATAGGGTCACCTTTCGGACTTAAAAGTTGACCTGCAATGTAAACGAAGGTGGTAGTTCGGCAGTCAAATGTTACAGGCTATATTGCAAGGATAACGTCTTGCTTATTAGGAAATTCCGTTGGACAATGGTGGGGCAAAATGACAGAACCACAACAAGAATTGAGAATGGTGCTTGTCAAAGTAACAGGAGCAGAATCTATGGTTGTAAGAAGAAGATCGCAAGCTTGGCCAGCATTCTGGACCGTGATGATGCGAGTGCCGCTCTTGAGAGCGTGAAATGAGATGTCTTTACCAACATGGCGTAGCAGAGCTTTACCAATACGGCAGCGGCAGCGCACCGACAGTGGCACCAAGCTCTGTTTTTTCTTCTCCAGCCAGAACCCACCAACGCTTCTGTGGCCTAACTGCAGAACTGCTGCACTACGCACCTAGACCCCAGAATACTCAAGAAAACCAACAGTAAGACCACCCTACTCGAAAATTATCGATCCAAGTGGAGAGTGCCAGCAAACCCAAAACACAGCCCGCTGCCAGCGAGCACCCACAACAAGCTCTGAGCAACTTTAGCTTCTACATCCTATCTACAACATCCCCTGTACTACTATGAGACCTAA
>WNWK01045009.1:0-14891 GCA_009830355.1 Cherax destructor
TTATCTAATACAAGTGTAGATTTTTGTCTTCCATAATTAAGCGGCTGTAGAGATGAACGTATTTTTCAGGTCATTATCTTAAAGAAATACCATTTGTGGTAGATCATGAAGTTGTTGTCACTGGGTCAGGTCAGGTTGTGCCTTAGTGACATGTTGTGGAATCATTCTGTCTCTCACTTCTATCAAATAACATCAGTACCGGAGGATGCAAAACGGCCAATAACTAAAGCAGATTAAAATCTATAATTCACATTTATTGAACTATGTGTCCAGTTTATTAGGTAAACCCTAAAGGGAGGCTTTAAAAAGACTGCCTAAATTTTTTTAGGTATCTCGTAAGGAGGATCTTCAAGAAGTTGCCTGATTTTTTCTTTGTTTTTTCTTCTTTGTATAATTGTTATAAATTATTTCTCTCATAACTCAAGAACACCTCATCCAATCGGCTTCAAACTTTTAATGTTTTTGTACGATAACGAGAATCATATTCATGGAACAATTGGCAAATAAGTTGTTGTGTGACTAGTTATTGAAATCATTAACAGCATCCTGGAATGGTTGAAATATCTTTCAAAACACTGAGTGGCTAAGCTTCAAACCTTCACAAAAGCTGCCACATAATTCGATGACGTTGGAGAGTGAAATGTAAGTGTGTTGCCGCAGGTTTGACCGTTTATGGAAAAAGTTGTGTGAAATTTTATTCTCCTAAAGCAAGACACACACACACACACACAGGGGTTATTAACCATCCGGGGTTTATCTTAAGTACTTAAGTATTGATAAGTAAGATACTTCTCTAACTGTCAGGTATCTTTATTACGAGAGATTTCTGCTACACAAGATCACTGATGCTGCTCCTCTGTATTACACTGAAGAAGTCTACCAGCACTGTCTTCTTTCACATCTACTGTCGTGTCAAGTCTACCAGCACTGTCTTCTTTCACATCTACTGTCGTGTCAAGTCTACCAGCACTGTCTTCTTGCACATCTCTGTCGTGTCAAGTCTACCAGCACTGTCTTCTTGAAATCTACTGTCGTGTCAAGTCTACCAGCACTGTCTTCTTGCACATCTACTGTCGTGTCAAGTCTACCAGCACTGTCTTTGCACATCTACTGTCGTGTCAAGTCTACCAGCACTGTCTTCTTGCACATCTACTGTCGTGTCAAGTCTACCAGCACTGTCTTCTTGCACATCTACTGTCGTGTCAAGTCTACCAGCACTGTCTTCTTGCACATCTACTGTCGTGTCAAGTCTACCAGCACTGTCTTCTTGCACATCTACTGTCATGTCAAGTCTACAGCACTGTCTTCTGCACATCTACTGTCGTGTCAAGTCTACCAGCACTGTCTTCTTGCACATCTACTGTCGTGTCAAGTCTACCAGCACTGTCTTCTTGCACATCTACTGTCATGTCAAGTCTACCAGCACTGTCTTCTTGCACATCTACTGTCGTGTCAAGTCTACCAGCACTGTCTTCTTGCACCTCTACTGTCATGTCAAGTCTACCAGCACTGTCTTTGACATCTAGTCGTGTCAAGTCTACCAGCACTGTCTTCTTGCACATCTACTGTCGTGTCAAGTCTACCAGCACTGTCTTCTTGCACATCTACTGTCGTGTCAAGTCGGTATGTGTCGGAATAAAGATAAACTGCAGTTGCACATGTGTCTTACTTATCTACTTGTCGGTACTGTATACCATTATAATATTCCTACTTAAGTATTATCCAGGTGTTTCATTGTATAAAATAAAGACACATGTGCAACATCTGGGTATCTTTATTGTAAACGTTTCGCCATCCAGTGGCTTTATCAATACAAATTCTAGGACACTATGTGAAGACAGTAGAGCTATATACAAAAGATGAGGTTATCAGTCCCTCGGCCTTGGAGTGGTGTGAACATCACGGAAGTCGTTTACAATAAAGATACCCAGATGTTGCACATGTGTCTTTATTTCATACTGTCGGTATTGTATACCATTCTTGTACAACTTGTCGTTTCATTGTATACTACGACAGTGTTTATCTTGCGTCAAGTTGATCAAGAGTTTCTTCAACGTTTTCTCTCTTAGTACATTTATTGTAGTCCTGCTTTTCACTAGAGGTATTTTGCTGCCTCTAACCTGTCTGCTGCTCTTGTAAATAATTGTTTCAGTCATCATATTTGGCACTAGTGCCTGCAGTGTCTGGCACTTCTGTCTTTCCAGTCCTGCCACTGTTTTCCAGCTGTTAATTAATATATATTCTTCTCCTCTTCGCTCCACCTAGTATAATTTGAAGATAGCGTAAGTCCAGTAGTGTAAGTTCAGTAGTGTAAGTCCAGTAGTGTAAGTCCAGTAGTGTAAGTCCAGTAACGTAAGCCAAGTAGTGTAAGTCCAGTAGTGTAAGTCCAGTAGTGTAAATCCAGCAGTGTAAGTCCAGTAGTGTAAATCCAGTAGTATAAGTCCAGTAGTGTAAGTCCAATAGTGCTGTGGAATACAATGAACTGATTCTGACATTGAAATTTATCTGTACCATAAAAATATTAATAATAATAATGTTAATATTAGTAGTAGTAGTAGTAGCAGTAGTAGTAGTAGTAGTAGTAGTAGTAGTAGTAGTAGTAGTAGTAGTAGTAGTAGTAGTAGTCGTGGTAGTCGTGGTAGTAGTATGTAGTAGTAGTAGTAGTAGTAGTAGTAGTAATGTGTAGTAGTAGTAGTAGTAGTAGTAGTAGTAGTAGTAGTCGTGGTAGTAGTAGTAGTAGTAGTAGTAGCGTAGTCATTGGTAGTAGTAGAGTAGTAGTAGTAGTAGTAGTAGTAGTAGTAGTGAGTAGTAGTAGCAGTGTGGTAGTAGTAGTAGTAGTAGTAGTAGTAGTAGTAGTAGTAGTAGTAGTAGTAGTAGTCGTGGTAGTAGTAGTAGTAGTAGTAGTAGTAGTAGTAGTAGTAGTAGTAGTAGTAGTAGTAGTAGTAGTAGTAGTAGTAGTAGTAGTAGTAGTGGTATTACTATTATTATGAAGATGATGATGAAGACAAAAATTGCTTTCTTTTGCTGGTTTTAACAGAACTGTTTTACAGTTCATTACATTACCAACACTATCATTGACTTATATAGTAAAACTTAATACTGAAGACTACGACTCTGTGGTACAGTGGTCAGCACGACTCTGTGGTACAGTGGTCAGCACGACTCTGTGGTGCAATGGTCAGCGCGACTCTGGTGCAGTGGTCAGCACGACTCTGTGGTGCAGTGGTCAGCACGACTCTGTGGTGCAGTGGTCAGCACGACTTTGTGGTGCAGTGGTCAGCGCGACTCTGTGGTGCAGTGGTCAGCACGACTCTGTGGTGCAGTGGTCAGCACGACTCTGTGGTGCAGTGGTCAGCACGACTTTGTGGTGCAGTGGTCAGCGCGACTCTGTGGTGCAGTGGTCAGCACGACTCTGTGGTGCAGTGGTCAGCACGACTCTGTGGTGCAGTGGTGCAGCACGGCTGTCAAGACTAAATCACCAGACTCGGGTTCAACTCCCGACTGTAGTACATTAGTGACTTAATTTTACAATTTGGTGATAAACATTTAACAATATCCACATAGATGATCCTAATTTTTATGGAATTTTAATTATTTTACTTGGATGTGTTAAACTGGTAAGAGTCACAGATCGCCTGGGAAATAACAGACATTTAATCCTTCACCAGCAATTAAGTATCTTGTAATATACGTCTGTACTTTATTGATGTTTTATGTTTGTTTACTGTTAGAACTCAGTATGAGTTCTCAGTCTGTATTCTAATTGTTGAATAAAATTAGTATTTACCCAACTATGGTAACTCAAGTCTCTGCTAAAGTTGTATGTTGTTTGTCTGTGATTGTATGTAACAACACTGTGTTGTGTTGACAAGAGGTTACCTACATACACATGACTGTGTGAACTATGTGTACTTGTGCTAGTGAGTTGTACACCATGGTACTTGTGCTAGTGAGTTGTACACCATGGTACTTGTGCTAGTGAGTTGTACATCATGGTACTTGTGCTAGTGAGTTGTAAATCATGGTACTTGTGCTAGTGAGTTATACATCATGGTACTTGTGGTAGTGAGTTGTACATCATGGTACTTGTGCTAGTGAGTTGTACATCATGGTACTTGTGCTAGTGAGTTGTACATCATGGTACTTGTGCTAGTGAGTTGTACACCATGGTACTTGTGCTAGTGAGTTGTACATCATGGTACTTGTGCTAGTGAGTTGTAAATCATGGTACTTGTGCTAGTGAGTTATACATCATGGTACTTGTGGTAGTGAGTTGTACATCATGGTACTTGTGCTAGTGAGTTGTACATCATTATACTTGTGCTAGTGAGTTGCAAATCATGGTACTTGTGCTAGTGAGTTGTACATCATGGTACTTGTGCTAGTGAGTTGTACATCATAATACTTGTGCTAGTGAGTTGCAAATCATGGTACTTGTGCTAGTGAGTTGTACATCATGGTACTTGTGCTAGTGAGTTGTACATCATGGTACTTGTGGTAGTGAGTTGTACATCATGGTACTTGTGCTAGTGAGTTGTACATCATAGTACTTGTGCTAGTGAGTTGTACATCATGGTACTTGTGCTAGTGAGTTGTACATCATGGTACTTGTGCTAGTGAGTTGTACACCATGATACTTGTGCTAGTGAGTTGTACACCATGGTACTTGTGGTAGTGAGTTGTACACCATGGTACTTGTGCTAGTGAGTTGTACACCATGGTACTTGTGCTAGTGAGTTGTTCACTATTGTACTTGTGCTAGTGAGTTGTACACCATAGAACTTGTGCTAGTGAGTTGTACCCCATGGTACTTGTGCTATTGAGTTATTCATCATGGTACTTGTGCTAGTGAGTTGTACACCATGGTACTTGTGCTAATGAGTTGAGTTGTATACAATGGTACTTGTGCTAGTGAGTTGTACACCATGGTACTTCTGCTATTGAGTTGTACACCACGGTACTTGTGCTAGTGAGTTGTACATCATGGTACTTGTGCTAGTGAGTTGTAAATCATGGTACTTGTGCTAGTGAGTTATACATCATGGTACTTGTGGTAGTGAGTTGTACATCATGGTACTTGTGCTAGTGAGTTGTACATCATGGTACTTGTGCTAGTGAGTTGTACACCATGGTACTTGTGCTAGTGAGTTGTACATCATAGTACTTGTGCTAGTGAGTTGTAAATCATGGTACTTGTGCTAGTGAGTTATACATCATGGTACTTGTAGTAGTGAGTTGTACATCATGGTACTTGTGCTAGTGAGTTGTACATCATGGTACTTGTGCTAGTGAGTTGCAAATCATGGTACATGTGCTAGTGAGTTGTACATCATGGTACTTGTGCTAGTGAGTTGTACATCATGGTACTTGTGCTAGTGAGTTGCAAATCATGGTACTTGTGCTAGTGAGTTGTACATCATGGTACTTGTGCTAGTGAGTTGTACATCATGGTACTTGTGGTAGTGGGTTGTACATCATGGTACTTGTGCTAGTGAGTTGTACATAATGGTACTTGTGCTAGTGAGTTGTACATCATGGTACTTGTGCTAGTGAGTTGTACATCATGGTACTTGTGCTAGTGAGTTGCACATCATGGTACTTGTGCTAGTGAGTTGTACACCATCATACTTGTGCTAGTGAGTTGTACACCATGGTACTTGTGGTAGTGAGTTGTACACCATGGTACTTGTGCTAGTGAGTTGTACACCATGGTACTTGTGCTAGTGAGTTGTTCACTATTGTACTTGTGCTAGTGAGTTGTACACCATGGAACTTGTGCTAGTGAGTTGTACCCCATGGTACTTGTGCTATTGAGTTATTCATCATGGTACTTGTGCTAGTGAGTTGTACACCATGGTACTTGTGCTAGTGAGTTGTATACCATGGTACTTGTGCTAGTGAGCTGTATACCATGGTACTTGTGCTAGTGAGTTGTACCCCATGGTACTTGTGCTAGTGAATTGTACACCATGGTACTTGTGCTAGTGAGTTGTACACCATGGTACTTGTGCTAATGAGTTGTACACCATGGTACTTGTGCTAGTGAGTTGTACACCATGGTACTTGTGCTAGTGAGTTGTACATCATGGTACTTGTGCTAGTGAGTTTTACACCATGGTACTTGTGGTAGTGAGTTGTACATCATGGTACTTGTGCTAGTGAGTTGTACATCATAGTACTTGTGCTAGTGAGTTGTACATCATGGTACTTGTGCTAGTGAGTTGTACACCATGATACTTGTGCTAGTGAGTTGTACACCATGGTACTTGTGCTAGTGAGTTGTACATCATGGTACTTGTGCTAGTGAGTTGTACATCATGGTACTTGTGGTAGTGAGTTGTACATCATGGTACTTGTGCTAGTGAGTTGTACATCATAGTACTTGTGCTAGTGAGTTGTACATCATGGTACTTGTGCTAGTGAGTTGTACATCATGGTACTTGTGCTAGTGAGTTGTACATCATGGTACTTGTGCTAGTGAGTTGTACACCATGATACTTGTGCTAGTGAGTTGTACACCATGGTACTTGTGGTAGTGAGTTGTACACCATGGTACTTGTGCTAGTGAGTTGTACACCATGGTACTTGTGCTAGTGAGTTGTTCACTATTGTACTTGTGCTAGTGAGTAGTAAACCATGGAACTTGTGCTAGTGAGTTGTACCCCATGGTACTTGTGCTATTGAGTTATTCATCATGGTACTTGTGCTAGTGAGTTGTACACCATGGTACTTGTGCTAGTGAGTTGTATACAATGGTACTTGTGCTAGTGAGTTGTACACCATGGTACTTGTGCTAGTGAGTTGTACACCATTGTACTTGTACTAGTGAGTTGTACATCATGGTACTTGTGCTAGTGAGTTGTACCCCATGGTACTTGTGCTATTGAGTTGTTCATCATGGTACTTGTGCTAGTGAGTTGTTACACCATGGTACTTGTGCTATGAGTTGTACATCAATGGTACTTGTGCTAGTGAGTTGTACATCATGGTACTTTGCTATTGAGTTGTACACATGGTACTTGTGCTAGTGAGTTGTACATCATGGTACTTGTGCTAGTGAGTTGTACACATGGTACTTGTGCTAGTGAGTTGTACACCATGGTACTTGTGCTAGTGAGTTGTACACCATGGTACTTGTGCTATGAGTTGTACATCATGGTACTTGTGCTAGTGAGTTGTACACCATGGTACTTGTGCTAGTGAGTTGTACATCATGGTACTTGTGCTAGTGAGTTGTACACCATGGTACTTGTGCTAGTGAGTTGTACATCATGGTACTTGTGCTAGTGAGTTGTACACCATGGTACTTGTGCTAGTGAGCTGTATACCATGGTACTTGTGCTAGTGAGTTGTACCCCATGGTACTTGTGCTATGAGTTGTACACCATGGTACTTGTGCTAGTGAGTTGTACACATGGTACTTGTGCTAGTCGTGAGTTGTACACCATGGTACTTGTGCTAGTGAGTTGTACACCATGGTACTTGTGCTAGTGAGTTATACACCATGGTACTTGTACTAGTGAGTTGTACACCATGGTACTTGTACTAGTGAGTTGTACACCATGGTACTTGTGCTAGTGAGTTATACACCATGGTACTTGTACTAGTGAGTTGTACACCATGGTACTTGTACTAGTGAGTTGTACACCATGGTACTTGTTCTAGTCTGAGGTGTTGTGTGTGATGCAACGTTTATATGATCGTCCCGTCTTGGACTCAGACACTGTGAGAGAGTTATACACTTATGTTTATTTATGTTTTAAGTGATTATTAATTTCCATGAAGACTGTGAAAATATTTGTGAAATTATGGTAATTATTCAGAAACATATTACTCTTCCTGTCTACAACAATCACAGCTTTCAGGTGTTTGTGTACAGCAAGCACAGCTTTCAGGTGTTTGTTACAGCAAGCTTTCAGGTGTTGTTTCAAGCTTTCAGGTGTTGTCTTGACAGCTAAGCACAGCTTTCAGGTGTTATCACTAGTTATGTATGTCAATAATCAAGCTTTCAGGTGTTTGTCTTCAACAACACAGCTTTCAGGTCTTTGTCTACAACAAACACAGCTTTCAGGTGTTTGTGTACAGCAAGCACAGCTTTCAGGTGTTTGTGTACAGCAAGCACAGCTTTCAGGTGTTTGTGTACAGCAAGCACAGCTTTCAGGTGTTTGTTCACAACACAGCTTTCAGTGTTTTTACAAGCACAGCTTTCAGGTGTTTGTGTACAAAAAAGCACAGCTTTCAGGTGTTTGTACAAAACAGCATAGGTTTGTACACAACACAGCTTTCAGGTGTTTGTGTACAACAAGCACAGCTTTCAGGTGTTTGTCTACAACAAGCACAGCTTTCTTTTGTACAAGCAGCTTTAGGTGTTTGTCTACAACAACAGCTTTCAATTTTGTACACAAGCAGCTTTCAGGTGTTTGTCTACAACACAGCACAGCTTTCAGGTGTTTGTCTACAACAACAGTTTAGGTGTTTGTCAAACAGACAGCTTTCAGGTGTTTGTCTACAACAAGCACGTTTCAGGTGTTTGTCTACAACAAGCACAGCTTTCAGGTGTTTGTCTACAACAAGCACAGGTTTGTAAGCAGAGTCAAGAATCTATCTCATATATGACGTTAAGTGTGTTTTGATTTCGCTTTTCTTTATATAAATATATTCAATTTTTATTACGCTTCATATTTGTATTAATTTTGTTTAATAATTATTTTTAATAATGATTTTATTACCTCAAGAGTGTAAACTTAATTACCTTTTCTTATTATATTATTTATATTTCTCATAAGTTTTATGAGGGTAATTGACATTTCGTAATTATCTGTATTATATTATATATTTTTTGTTGTGGTTCATAATTAGTGTTGAAGTTGACAGTAGTCATTGCACTTGCAACTTCCTACTGGAGCTGAATCAACTCAAGTACTCTATTTGCATAGAAATATTTTCGTGCAAATAGAGTAGTTGATTCTTCTGCAACTTAAGCCTTTAGGGTTGTTACGATTTTCGATGTTGCATTAAATATCGATACAAAATGTCGGAAATTTTCCCCCTAAACTTCTTTATACATTAGATGATATTCATTAATGGACATTAGATGATGTTCATTAATGCACATTAGATGATATTCATTAATGGACATTAGATGATGTTCATTAATGGACATTAGATGATATTCATTAATGGACATTAGATGATATTCATTAATGGACATTAGATGATATTCATTAATGGACATTAGATGATATTCATTAATGGACATTAGATGATATTCATTAATGGACATTAGATGATATTCATTAATGGACATTAGATGATGTTCATTAATGGACATTAGATGATATTCATTAATGGACATTAGATGATATTCATTAATGGACATTAGATGATGTTCATTAATGGACATGAGATATGTCATTAATGGACATTAGATGATATTCATTAATGGACATTAGATGATATTCATTAATGGACATTAGATGATGTTCATTAATGGACATTAGATGATATTCATTAAAGAATCAAGGATACAGCCAGAATGTCAACACAATAACTGTACAGTGGAAAAGAACACTTTTGTACAGTTCAGGATACAAGTGACCTTTACCACAATATGTCCGTATCAACGGACAATTTACAACCAAGTACACTACAGTAACTTACAATAAGTACACTAATATAAAAGACAATACTGTAACATGTAAGAACAGTAACTTATGTTACTGTTCTTACATGTTACAGTATTGTCTTTTATATTAGTGTACTTATTGTAAGTTACTGTAGTGTACTTGGTTGTAAATTGTCCGTATAACAATAAACAGTGTAATATCACATAAAACAGTGTAGAAACACATAAAACAGTGTAGAAACACATAAAACAGTGTAATAACGCATAAAACAGTGTAGAAACACATAGAACAGTGTAATAACGAATAAAACAGTGTAATAACACATAAAACAGTGTATAAACACATAAAACAGTGTAGAAACACATAAAACAGTGTAGAAACACATAAAACAGTGTAGAAACACATAAAACAGTGTAGAAACACATAAAACAGTGTAGAAACACATACAACAGTGAAGAAACACATAAAACAGTGTAGAAACACATAAAACAGTGAAGAAACACATAAAACAGTGTAGAAACACATAAAACAGTGTAGAAACACATAAAACAGTGAAGAAACACATAAAACAGTGTAGAAACACATAAAACAGTGTAGAAACACATAAAACAGTGTAGAAACACATAAAACAGTATAGAAACACATAAAGCAGCATAATAACATATAAAACACAAATAAAACATTACAATACAGAAAAAAGAATGCAATAAATCACAATAACAATCCTGCAACATACAAGATCAGTACTGTAAAATAACACAGAAAACCAGTACAGTAAGACAGAAGACCATTGCTGTACAATAACACAGAATACCAGTAAAGTAACACAGAAACCCAGTAGAATAACACAGAATACCAGAGAATAGAGTAACACAGAATACCAGACAGTAGAGTAACACAGAATACCAGAGAAGTAGAGTAACACAGAATACCAGTACAGTACAGTAACACAGAAGACCAGTACAGTACAGTAACACAGAAACCCAGTAGAGTAACACAGAATACCAGAACAGTAGAGTAACACAGAATACCAGAACAGTAGAGTAACACAGAATACCAGAACAGTAGAGTAACACAGAAGACCAGTACAGTAACACAGAAGACCAATACAGTACAGTAACACAATACCAGAACAGTACAGTAACACAGAAGACCAATACAGTACAGTAACACAATACCAGAACAGTACAGTAACACAGAATACCAGTACAGTACAGTAACACAGAAGACCAATACAGTACAATAACACAGAAGACCAATACAGTACAATAACACAGACCAGTACAGTAACACAGAAGAACCAGTACAGTACAATAACACAGACCAATACAGTAACACAGAATACCAGTACAGTACAGTAACACAGAAGACCAATACAGTACAAAAACACAGACCAATACATTAATACAGAATACCAGTACAGTACAGTAACACAGAAAAACCAGTGTATTACAGTAACACAGGAGAAGAATAGAGTAACACTTAAGAATATTACAATAACTGCTAATTATAAGAATAATACAGTAACATACACGAAAACTACAGCAACACAGAATAATACAGTAGCATTCAGGTAATAAATAGTAACTCATAAGAATAATGCAGTAATATACGATAAAATACAAAATACAATAACTAATAAGAATAATACAGTAACATACTAGAAAAATACAGTAACATATAAGAATAATATGGTAACATACAATAAAAATACTTAACTCATAAGGAAAATACATTAGTATAAAATAAAATACAGTAACTCATAGGGATAATACATTAACATACAATAAAAATACAGTAACTCTTAATAATAATACAGCACCTCACAAGAAAGTATATTAACATACAGCAACAGAGTACAGTAATACACAAGAATATAAAAATAGTACAGTACTATAGTGTAACAATACATCAACATACTAATACATAAAGCAACAGTATTCAAGATATTAGCAACAGTTCTATCAATCAGGTTGTAACATCAACAGCATAAAGCAACAGTATTCAAGATATTAACAACAGTTCTACCAGTCAGGTTGTAACATCAGCAGCATAAAGTAACAGTATTCAAGATATTAACAACAGTTCTATCAGTCAGATTGTAACATCAACAGCATAAAGCAACAGTATTCAAGATATTAACAACAGTTCTATCAGTCAGATTGTAACATCAGCAGCATAAAGCAACAGTATTCAAGATATTAACAACAGTTCTATCAGTCAGGTTGCAACGTCAGCAGCATAAAGCAACAGTATTCAAGATATTAACAACAGTTCTATCAGTCAGGTTGTAACATCAACAGCATAAAGCAACAGTATTCAAGATATTAACAACAGTTCTATCAGTCAGGTTGTAACGTCAGCAGCATAAAGCAACAGTATTCAAGATATTATCAAGAGTTCTATCAGTCAGGTTGTAACACCAGCAGCATAAATCAACAGTATTCAAGATATTAACAACAGTTCTATCAGTCAAGTTGTAACATCAACAGCAGAAATTCGTTTTGCCAGAGGTCGTCTATGAGTTTGTAGTCATTATTTTATTCCCAGAGGTTGTGTATGTTTGTGTGTGTACTTACCTACTTGTACTCACCTAGTTGTGGTTGCAGGGGTCGATTCATAGCTCCTGGCCCCGCCTCTTTACTGGCCGCTACTGGGTCACTCTCCCTTTTATTGTGGTGTACTCACCTATTTGTACTCACCTATTTGTGGTTGCAGGGGTCGAGTCATAGCTCTTGGCCCCGCCTCTTCGCTGATTGCTACTAGGTCCTCTCTCTCCCTGCTCCATGAGCTTTATCAAACCTAGTCTTAAAACTATGTATGGTTCCTGCCTCCACTATGTCGCTTTCTAAGCTATTTCACTTCCTGACAACTCTATGACTGAAGAAATACTTCCTAACATCCCTTTGACTCATAGGAGTCTTCAACTTCCAATTGTGACCCCTTGTTTCCTTGTCCCCTCTCTGGAACATCTTGTCTCTGTCCACCTTATCTATTCCTCGTAGTATTTTATATGTCGTTATCATGTCTCCCCTAACCCTCCTGTCCTCTAGTGTCGTAAGGCCGATTTCCCTTAACCTTTCTTCGTAGGACAATCCCCTTAGCTCTGGGACTAGTCTTGTTGCAAACCTTTGCATTTTCTCTAATTTCTTGACGTGCTTGACCAGGTGTGGGTTCCAAACTGGTGCTGCATACTCCAGTATGGGCCTGACGTATATGGTGTACAGAGTCTTGAATGATTCCTTAGTGAGGTATTGGAACGCTATTCTTAGGTTTGCCACCGCCGTATGCTGCAGCAGTTATCTGGTTGATGTGTGCCTCAGGAGATGTGCTCGTATTATACTCACCCCAAGATCTTTTCCTTGAGTGAGGTTTGCAGTCTTTGGCCACCTAGACTATACTCTGTCTGCGGTCTTCTTTGCCCTTCCCCGATATTCATGACTTTACATTTGGCAGGGTTAAATTCAAGGAGCCAGTTACTGGACCAGGCTTGCAGCCTGTCCAGGTCTCTTTTAGTCCTGCCTGATCCTCAACTGATTTGATTCTTCTCATTAACTTCACATCATCTGCAAACAGGGACACTTCTGAGTCTATCCCTTCCGTTATGTCATTCACATATACCAAAAACAGTACAGGTCCTAGGACTGACCCTTGTGGAACTCCACTCGTCCAGGTGCCCACTATGACACCTCGTCACGTACTATGACTCGTTGTTGCCTCCCTGTCAGATATTCTCTGATCCATTGTAGTGCTTTTCCTGTTACGTGTGCCTGATCCTCTAGCTTTTGCATTAACCTCTTGTGATGAACTGTGTCGAACGCCTTCTTGCAGTCCAAAAAAATGCAGTCTATCCACCCCTCTCTCTCGTGTCTTACTTCTGTTACCTTGTCATAAAACTCCAGTAGGTTTGTGACACAGGATTTTCCTTCCCTGAAACCGTGCTGGTTGTCGTTGATAAGCTTGTGTCTTTCTAGGTGCTCCACCACTCTCCTCCTGATGATCTTCTCCATGACTTTAATTATTTAATAATTATTTCTGGTTACTTCTTACCTTCCATAAGATAATCCATAAGTGTCTTTTCTACTTTATCCAAGACAAGTTTCTCTCAATTATTACTTCTTGATATCTTATTATTTTTCATTAAGAATATTTTCAAAATATTATATAACAACATTCTCCATCCTGTTTATTCTGAATTCTATTAAAATTTATTCTCACGAATTTCCTTATTTTCCCTTCATCGCCTGGACAATGTAAGTAAATTTTAACAGCTGTGTGAGAAAGTGCACATATGCGCGTACGAATGTGTGCACATATGTGAGTGTCATGGGGGTTAGAATACGCAATACTGTGTGTGTGTACTCACCTAATTGTGGTTGCAGTGGTCGAGACTCAGCTCCTGGCCCCGCCTCTTCGCTGTCCGCTACTGGGTCTCTGCTCTACCCGCTCCATGAGCGGGAACCATACATAGTTTTAAGACAAGGTATGAACCTTGTCTTAAAACTATGTATGGTTCCACCTCCACTTTTCGTGTGTGTGTGTGTGTGTGTGTGTGTGTGTGTGTGTGTGTGTGTGTGTGTGTGTGTGTGTGTGTGTGTGTGTGTGTGTGTGTATGTGTACTCACCTAGTTGTGGTTGCAGGGGTCGAATCATAGCTCACTGGCCGCTACTGCGTCACTCTCCCTGCGCCATGAGCTTTATCATACCTCTTCTTAAAGCTATGTATTGAACCTACCTCCACTACATCGCTTCCCAAACTATTCCACTTCCCGACCACTCTTTGACTGAAGAAATACTTCCTAACATCCCTGTGATTCATCTGAGTCTTCAACTTCCAACTGTGTCCCCTTGTTGCTGTATTCCATATCTGGAACATTCTGTCTCTGTCCACCTTGTCAATTCCTCTCAGTATCTTATATGTCGTTATCATGTCCTCCTTATCTCTCTTGTCCTCCAGTGTCGTCAGGTCGATTTCCCTTAACCTCTCCTCGTAGGACATACCCCTTAGCTCCGGGACTAGTCTTGTTGCAAACCTTTGCACTTTCTCTAGCTTCTTTACGTGCTTTGCTAGATGTGGGTTCCAAACTGGTGCTGCATACTCCAGTATGGGCCTAACGTACACAGTGTACAGGGTCCTGAACGATTCTTTATTAAGATGTCGGAATGCTGTTCGTAGGTTTGCTAGGCGCCCGTATGCTGCAGCAGTTATTTGGTTGATGTGCTCCTCAGGAGACGTGCCTGGTGCTATACTCACCCCAAGATCTTT
>WNWK01045010.1:0-14891 GCA_009830355.1 Cherax destructor
ATTCTAGGAAATAAAAAGATATCCACGAACAATACCATCAAATTATCAAAAACAGAAGAACCTCTACTCTCACAAATTGAGACAGCAAACAGACTTAATGTTTTCTTCTCCACCATAGGAAAGAATCTAGCGAGTAAAATCCCAAGCTCGACTACCTCACCAACACCTACCCAGATACACTATTCCTAGCTCCTACCAACTCAATTGAAGTCTCACTCATAATCAACACCCTTAAAAACAAAGCAGGAGACATAAACAGTTTACCACCCTTTATGTACAAAAAAGCTTCACAGGTACTGTCACCAATTATAGCAGCATTATTTCATAAATCCATTGAATCTTCTACCTTCCCATCAATTCTCAAAATAGCTAGGGTCACCCCCATCCACAAAGGAGGTGACCAAACTGACTTGAATAATTATAGACCAATCTCAAATTTACCACTGCTTTCTAAAATCTTCGAAAAATTAATTCATAGACAGATCTATTCCTACCTCGTCTCACACAATGTACTCAACCCCTGTCAATTTGGATTCAGGACTAACAAGAGCACAAACGATGCTATAACACACATGTTAGAGTTAATATACATCGCACTTCAAATTCAAATTCTTTATTTCAAGTAATATACAAGGTGGGGTGTACTTATAATTATACATTTTATAAAGTAGATATTACAAGATGGCCAATAATATGCCTAGGTATGCCTAGGCTTTTCAGGCAGTCTTATGATAGGTCTTACTCAATAGTGACACAATCATTATACAGATAGCATGATTAGGTAATTGTAGTGATTAACTAGGTTTACAAAATTTAGGTACTGGAATTTAAACATTTAAGAATTTAACAATTAGTTTAAGAAGTTAGCAATTAGTTTATATATTAATGATAAAGGTGATGTATTGGCATAATATAGTTTCTATATTGGAGTGTCTTAGGCAAACTTATGACTAGCTTAAGAATTATGAAGCAATAGTTGTATTAGAATTTTGGTTAGTACTGTGCAAATTAAGGGGAATCACAGATATCAATAAGTGTATTTTGCTGTGGGTTGCCACGTACACCCCAGGTTAACTACACTAACTTTCCCTCACCTCTACACTAGCATTATTTCTGACCTTCAGCAACAGTGTTTCGCTTTAGAGACAGTTAACTGTTATCTGTAAGCCTGTATTAAGACTTTTAATAAAAGGCTCAGAGTTTATTTCAGTGTAGTGACCATTCGCTGCCCAGCTGTGGTGGAGGAAGGTTGTTCCGATCTGACCTCTAGTGGGAGCTACTAGCAGTTTCATTGGACAGTAATGGCCGTTCAGTATCGTCGACGGATTAACACAGTATGTGTGGAATTCATCAGAGGTGCCGTATAACCGTCTAATGCGGTAGTGATGTTGCCTGCAGTGTTGAGAAACACTTTTGGATTGGATAACAATGACATTTACGGTATTGCACTGAATGGAAGTGCGAGAGTTTTTGTCAAGCTGATTTCGACGACAGTGTATGAGCGATTGGTGGATAAATATGAGGGCGTCAGCCTGACAGTGAATTCATCAGTGGAAGTAAAGTTAAAGGACGTTTCAAGGCAATATACGTACGTGCGTCTTCGTAATTTACCTTTCGAAGCTGATGAACTGGATGTACGTGATGTATTTCAAGAATATGGTGTGGTCCATCAAGCAATCTTGGGCCGATGGTCGGAGGGTATCTATGAAGGGATGCCATAAGGGTCATTTACATTGAAGATGACACTACGACGACCTATTCCGTCCTATGTGTTACTACCTGAATTTAGGACGCAGGCATACGTGACTTATGCTGGTCAACGTCGTACGTGCCGCCTATGTGGGTCGTACGAACACATGGCAGCAGACTGTGCACAGCGACCAGGGGGTCGTTACGATGCAACAAGAGCGGCGTTGGTTGTTAAGGATGCAATTGCTCTTCAGGACGAGGACGTAGGCGTGGTATCGACGGGGAAATGGAGTGACATAGTTCAAGGGACTGCAGAGGTGTGCCAGACTCTACCTACAGAGTCACAGAGGATGGTGGTTCCGGCTATACAGGATAAGGTGGACGAATTGGATTTGGATATAGCAGAAGTGTTGACAGAGGAATTGTGTGGACTGTTGGACAGTTCGCCGAGTGTTGAGGAGGTAGTGTGTGTGACGGAGGGGCTGGGGGAAGACAGCCCAGTGGACACTAGTCTCATTCAACAGGAGGTGCCTGTTATGGTGCATAATGAGGACTGTGCTGGAGATATGGATATTGGAAGTGATTCACGTAAACGTTCTATGGGTGGGGCTGAGGATGATGTCCTTACGCCCGCTCAAAGGTTATGTAAAGAATCTTCTGTAGATATTGCACAAGGAGTGGAGCTGAGTGGACGGAGTGTGAATGGTGACAGGAATTTACAAGGAAAACAAAAGGATATTCATAACCCTGGTGGGATGTCAAAGCGTGTAGGTACTAAGTATGCGAAATCTAAAGGGAAGCCACCTTTAACATATTCAAGTGTCTGACGCTTAACGTGAACGGGGCTAAAGCTGAGGTCTCGAGGAAGGGTTTATACAGGAACATAATTATAAGTATGGTAGGGATTTTCAGTTGCAAGGTTATAGAGTGTATGCTGGTAGTTCAGGGGCCTTCAAGGGAGGGGTGGCAGTAATTGTGAAGGAGAACAGCCCTTTTCAGTTATTAGCTTGGGAGGAGGGGAGGGAAGGGAGGGTTGTAAGGGTGGATGGGGTTTGGGGAGGAGTCAGGGTAGCTTTCATTGGGGTTTATTTGCCGGCTATAAATAACCGTAGAGTCAAGGAGGATTTTGTGAGGGATCAATTGGTATATTACCTGGGTGGCTTGCCAGAAGTTGTAGTAGTAGGTGGTGATTGGAATAGTATCATAAGGCTCAAAGATGTAGAACCAAGGGGATCGGGATGTGTACTCAGTGTTTTAAGGGATGTTCTAGGTAGTGTGGGATTAATTGATGTGGTGGGTGGGGGTTGGAGGATTGATTATACTTTTGTGAGGAGGGGGTACGCAGCACGTTTAGATCGTATATATGTCTCAAGGGTTATTAATGTAGGGGTGGTGAGTTGTGTGGATGTAGGTTTTACTGATCATAGGGGAGTGTTAGTGGAGATGGAGTGGGCAGGTATGGTGAAATGGTATCCTGGGTATTGGAAACTAAATGTAAGTCTTGTAGAAGGGGAGGAGGGTAGAGAATTATTTGCCGAATGGTGGGGGACGATGTGGAGGAAAGGTAAGTTACTACCGGACATAGTGTCACGGTGGGTGGACGTGGCGAAGCCAGAGATAAGGGATTTTTATAAAAGTAGAGGTCGGGAGGTTGCGAGGTGGAAGTATGGATTGCAAAAATATTTGGAGGATCAGCTGAGTGTATGCTATGAGAGGCGGTTGGATAGGTACATGAGTGAGGTGCCTGCGATTAAGGAGAGATTGCGAGAAATACAGAATGAACGTTTTGATGCGATTCGTGTGCGTGGAGGTGTGGATGAGGTTTTATGGGGTGATAAGCCTTCGGCTTATGTGTTGAGGTCGTTTAGGAAAAGGAGGGAGGGGATGATGATGTCGAGGTTGGTGGTTGGAGAGGACAGAGATGGGTATGAAAGAGGTCAGATCATGAGGAGCACAGAAGCGATGAGTTTGTATTTAGAGAGTTGGTTTAGAGGATATTTAACAGCAAGATAGGGAGGGGAAAGAGAGAGGAGAATAATTGAGGAGGGGGTCATGGAAAGGTTGGGGGAGGACGATAGGGAAGATATGAGTGGGGACATAAGTGAGGTGGAGGTGTGGATGGCGATGCAGAGTATGAGTAAGAGAAAGTCACCTGGAATTGATGGAATTTCGAATGATTTTTGTGTGTTGCAGTGGGAGGTCATAAAGGATTGTTTAGTGAGACTGATGAATCGAATGAAAGAGATGGGTACTATGGGCGTGTCGCAGTGCACTGGGGTGATTGTTTTAGTAAAAAAAGGAGGGGTAGGGGAACAGATAGGTGATTATTGGGGTTTATCGATGATGTGTGGGGATTATAAGATTTTTACGAAAGTGTTGTGTAATAGGATTAAGAAAATAATTGGGAGGGTAGTTGAAGAGGGGCAAAGAGGGATACCGGGGAGATGTATGAATAAAGGGCATGTTTGGATCAGGAATTTTGTGGACAATAGTGTTGGAGGTGGTGTTTTGGCTGTGGATTGGAAGACTGCCTATGATTGTGTTGAAAGGGATATGTTATGGAGGATATGAGGAAGCAGGGGTTTGGAGAGGAAATAGTGGGATGGGCGGAAGCCCTGTATAAAGATGCAAAAGTGAGGGTGCAAGTTAATGGGTTGGTAGGTGCGGAAGTGAGGATGGGGAGAGGTTTGAGGCAGGGATGTCCCTTGTCTCCAATCCTGTTCGCGTGTATGCAGGATCCTTTGTATAGACTAGTTAAGGTAGGAGTAGGGGGCGGGGGAGGGGAAGTTGAATGGGATACAGGAATTGTTGGATATGTGGACAACACCACGGTGTTAGTGAATTCTGAAGAGGGTTTACGTGCTATTGGATTGATTATCAGTTTGTTTGGGAAAGCATCTGGTATGAGGATTAACATTGCTAAGTCCAATCTAATGAAAGTAGGTACATGGGTGGGGAGTGGGTTGGGGTTAAGGTATGGATGGCCAATAGTAGATAGAATGAAAGTTTGTGGTATAGTGGTAATGGCTGATTATGGGGAAGCTAGAAAAGTTAATGTCGAGTTAGTTTTAGGTAAGGCATTAAAGAGAATGTTGGGGTTAAGACCGAGGGATGTTACATTGTTACAGAGGGTCATAGTGGTTAATACTTTAGTTTATAGTAAAGTTTGGCACATGGCAAGGCTATTTCCTATATTTGGTGGAATTGGTTGGAAAGGTGTTGAGATATATATGGGGATATGGGAAGAATTGGTTGTGTAGGGAGGTTGTCATGAAGAGGGTGGGCTTAGGGGGTTTGGGGTTAATAGATTTGGAGGAACGGGCTAGGTGCTTATATGTACAATTTTGTTATATGACTAAGGGGGGTGGCAAAGGACGGAGGGTGGGAGAGGTCATGAGGGATTTCAGGAAGTGGTGGAGGGGGAAGGATTTGGTTAGGTGTGCTGATATGTTGCGTGGTCTTATGAGTGTAAGGAATCCCGGACGTGTAAAAGCTCGTGGGGAGAGGAGAGGAGGTAATGGAAGGGCTGGCTGTTTTTCCGGTATATGATTGGAAAAGTATATGGAGTGGGTTGAGGGGTATGAGGATCAGTGTGAGGACGAGAGAAGTTATGTTTCGGTTTTTACATGGGGTACTGGCCTCACGGGAGGTGCTGTATAGGATGGGTTTGGTTGGAGATGCAAGGTGTGGTAAATGTGGCAAGGTCGATTCTATTTATCATGAGGTATATTTTTGTGAGCAATTGGATGTTGTCAGACAATGGTTGGGGCGTTTAATAAGATTTGGAGGGGGAGGGGGGATTCATGCGTTGAGATTTTTGAGCTTAGATATAGGTGGTGTGGGGCAGGATGTGCGTAGAGCGCTTATGTATATGGCTGTTGATTTTGTGTATGTTTCGTGGGTGATGAGGGAGCAAACTGGGAGTGTGCGGTTAAAGGCCATAGCAGCGTCCATGTACAGGACAAAATGTAGAAATAGAATTTTGTATGGGGAGTCATGGGGTAGGTTTTTTCCTGTGGTTTATAAGGATTTTACTGTAGGACAGTTGTTGGGAATGATACAAGTTAATAGTTGAAAAGTGGCTGTTCTAATTTTGTGAGGTTAGGAAAAGTTTGTGTGTATAGACGGTTGGGAATATGAGAGGTAAGCTACAGTAGTATGTTTGTGTAGATTGGGGGGGTGACGGTGTGACAAGGTAGCCATGAAGTTACGGTTTTGAAAAAAATTTGACTTATGGGGTTGTGAATGGAGGTATGTATAAGAGGGGGTTATGAAGTAGAAAATTATATAAGAAGTAGAAAAAAAAGGGAGGAAGTTAGAGGTGGCTTTCCTTGGGTATCATATTATCTGAGTTTGTATGATTTTTGAAGTATAGAGGACATACTTCATGGGTGTAAAGGTTTTGATGTGTATGGAGGTTACAGTAACTGTTTTTTTTTAGATGTTTATGAGAGAATAAGGTTTATTATTGGTTTCATAACAGGGTGAGGCTTATTTTCGATAAATACATGTCATTGGGGTTTTCTGTGTTTTTGTGGTGTGTTGCAACATGTGGTATAATACTTTTGTTTTTATGGGACAAAAGTAGAATACAGTATTCTGTTGAATACATAGTTGGTTGCTTCAGTAGAGGAGAAATGTGTAGTATATGATGGCAAGGTATTATACCTAGCTAAATAACTAATTATAAAAGTTATAAGGTGTGGTGTAATGTTTAATTTTTAAATTAAATGGAGAAATTCACTGCCTGGTGTGTAGGCTTGATGATGGATTTTTGTATTATTTTTGATTTGTATGTATGTTTTGGCTACAAAACTGTAAATTTTTGCTCTTGGTTATTAGGTTCTTTTTCATGTGTACATACGGATTTTTTTATATATGCATGCATGGTTTGTACTGGAATGCTTTTTGGTTGTCTTGTTTTATTAAGGGTTACATGATTTTCATGTGATCAGTAGCTAAAATTTTAAAGTTTTTTTTTTCTTCTTTACAGATGAGAGAAATGTATATAGGGGTATTGATAGGATAAAATTAGTGGATAAAAGGGGGGGGGTCTTTTTTATGAGATTCTGTGATCAAGAAAAGTTTTCAGTTTTCATTGGTAGATTTTGGGGGTTTGAGAGGTTGAGCTGGTTTTGTAATAAGTGTATATTATTAATGTGTGTGTATGTTCAGTTGGGGTTATGTGTGTGTATGGTATTCTCCATTTTTTTTTGTTTAATTATAGTTGATATGTTTTGTGGAATAATGGAAGAGTCTGAGGACATGTTTTTTTTTTTTTCAATTTGCTTTGCCACTGTACAAGTTTTTGAAATTTTCATATATTAGCAGTTCATTCATGTTAATGTATAAAGATGGTTCTATTTTTTATTACAAGGAGACTATTTAAGTGGCCTTATGTGTTTGTATTATAACTTGTTTGTTTAATTTTGTTTAGTCTAAGTATTTTGGAAGCATAGTGATATGTTGTCCTTTATTTATGTACATACTGTACCAGTTGATAGTCATTTACTGACTACTAAAATGTATTCCTGTTTTCTAAATAAAAAAAACAAAAAAAAATATACCACAAACCCTTTGTACAGTCCTTCTAGGAGTTAACTTAGACACAAGGTTGACTATCAAACCTCACATCACATCTAAATCTGCAGTTGCAGGGATTGCTCTCTCTCTCAGCTTTATAAGCTGAGGGAGCTCACCCTGCATCAAAACTAAACCTCTATAAAGCCCTTATTAGGCCTCTTATTTCTTACTCTCCTCTTGCACTGTCACTAGCTGCCAACACAAACACCATAAAACTTCAACGTATCCAAAACCGAGCATTACGTTGGGTGTTGCGAGTGAAATGGGATGATTATGCAACCAGCGTATCTCTACATCTCAGGACTAACACACCAGCTTTGAACGTGTTTTGGAAGACACTTTACGATAGACAAATTGACAGACTTGAGACTTACCATGATCACTGGACTGAATATTTGGACACCACCATTAAACGACCTTACACTGATGTTAATCTCTTCCGAGCTTTGTATAAACCTGCCCCCCGATACACCTAAAACATGCTTTTCTTTTTTCCACCTAGACCTTATCTCTTAAATTTTCCTACCTAACATGTATAATATACTATTCTTAAATCTGTTGTTTCTTACTCGCTCTACCTGCCATCCCATGAGAGTCGTCCTTGTGCAGTTTCTCTCTAAGAAGCAATTTGTTGATGTTCTTTGCGCGACCAGTCTTGCAGCAGATAGTCAGCTGTCCCTGATATTGATTATTAAGCTTCACAATGCCTAGCGGTTGGGTTTAGTCCTGACTCTAAAATATTTCCTCTCACCCACCTATTCTTAGCCTATCCCTACTTCCCCCTCGCCCCATGTGGGTACTTACACCACTCCCACGGGCCCTCCTAGGGTGGGGAACACTCCCATGTGCCCTTCTGGGCGGGGACGGAGCTGGAGCTTGCTACTGTCTGCAGCTCCCAAGACTGCCATTGGCAGAGCCTAGCTTCTCCCTACGAGCTCCGTGAGGGTGGGGAATGTGGCTAGGCCTGGGGACAGTTGGTCCCAGAAGATGAGGAGGTAATTGTACCTCCTCCCATGGGAGACATAGGTCTCAGACACTCCCAAGCCAGGGAGCCAAGACCGGGTTACCATCTGGAAAAGACCCGGGCCGGGAGAGTATCGGCGAATCAAGAACAACAACAACATAGTACCATGTAGTATATGTAAAAATGTATAATGAATAATTCAGAATATCCTTTGGATATTAAAATTAATACTTATTTGTTGTTAGATGAACAACGACAAATGCTGCGATATGATTAACACCAATGTACCTACTTCTATGTGAACAGGGGAAGCAGGTGCAAGGTAACACCCAGGTGCCTACTTGCTGCTAGGTGAACAAGAAAAGCAGGTGTATAGTGACACCCGGGTACCTACTAACTGCTATATGAACAATGACAGCAGGTGACTAACACCCAGGTACCTATTTACTGCTAGGTGAACAGACACCACTTGCAAGATGACTAACACTAAGGTACCTACTTATTTATAGGTGAACAGAGACAGCAGGTGTAACTAACACCCATTTACCTATTTACTGCTAGGTGAAGAGTGACAGCAGGTGTAAGGTGACTAACTCTGAGGTACCAATTAACTGCTAGGTACAAACTTACAGCAGATGTCAGTTGACTAATACACAGGTACCTATTTACTGCTAAGTGAACTTGTACAAGAGGAGTAAGGTGACTAAAACCTCGGTACCTACCTACTTACCGCTAGGGAAACAGGGACAGCATTGGTAAGGTGACTAACAATCAGGTAACTACTTAGTGCTAAGTGAATATGGACTGAAGTATAAAGTGACTAACACCTAGGTACCTACTTACTGCTAAGTGAACAGGGACAGCAGGTGTATGGTAACTAACACTTACACTCTACCTTGTGGTTGTTTCAGTTGTCAACATCTCAGCAACGAGGTCCATGACCACGATGCTCTGGCTGGATCATGTGTAGATCAACCAGGCTGTTAGTGCTGGCCGCACGTAAACCAAAGTTGGAACCACTGCCCGGCTGGTCAGGTGCTGACTTCAGGTGCGTGTCCAGGTACCTCTTGAAGATAGCCATGGGTCTTAAAGATTGCCAAGGTCTTGAAAACAGCCATGTGTCTTGAAGACAGCCATGGGTCTTGAAGACAGCCATGGGTCTTGAAGACAGCTATGGGTCTTGAAGACAGCCATGGGTCTTGAAGACAGCCATGGGTCTTGAAGACAGCCATGGGTCTTGAAGACAGCCATGGGTCTTGAAGACAGCTATGGGTCTTGAAGACAGCCATGGATCTTGCAGATAGCCATGAGTCTTAAAGACAGCCATGAATCTCGAAGACAGCCATGGGACTTGAAGACACCCATGGGTCTTGAAGACACCCATGGGTCTTCATGATAGTCAAGGGTTTTGAAGACAGCCAGGGATCTATTGGTAATCCTTCTTATGTAAGCTGGGAGGCAGTTGAACAGTCGTGGGCCCATGACATTTACTGTGTATTCTCTTATCATATTCGTGGCGCAGTTGCTTTTCACTGGAGGTGATGTAGCACCGCCTGCCGAGTGTTTTCGTTTTCGTTGAGAGTGATCCCCTGTGTTCCGAGGAGTACAAGTCAAGAGACTTCAATTGTTCTCAGTAATTTAGGTTCTTTGTTTATTATTTATGTCTGCAATTTCATCTACCTTGAAAGAGGCCACAAGTGTACAGCAATATTCCAGCCTAGAGAGAAAAAGCGATTTGAAGAGAATCATCATTGGCTTTGCAACCCTAGTTTTGAAAGTTCTTATTATCCACTCCATCATTTTCCTAGCAGATGTTAGATACATTGTTGTGATCTTAGAAAGTGAGATTCTCGGACATTATCACTCCCAGGTCCAGGACTGTGAATGTTAAGATAACTTAGATCAAGAAGGTTGTTGTTGATGCATTATGATTTAATCTGCAATAATTGTGAACAAGCAATACAAAATGTAACACAGCCACAGGGAGAGTTGAATGATACCTCTAGGTCTTTAGTGTAGCAGTCAAAACATCATGAGGAGCTTCCAGTGATCCATAAACTAGAAGGAAGTCTAAGCAGGTTAGTTCAGGTGAACATTCCCCTGAACTAATCTTCCAGGATTTCTTACTCATTTCTACAACATTGTAAGCTCCTGATGATGTGTTGATTGCAACACGAAAGGCCCAGAGCTATCATTTAACTAAGACTGTGACTTTCTTGAATTACGATTTAATATTATTTGTCTGTTTTTTGTTATCATGGAGAGTAATTTATACAAGTGTTATTATGTATGATAACTGTACTTATGTGTAACTGTAACTAAATTTGTAACTTTCTAACTTATTAAGTTAATAATTTAATTAATAACTTACTAACCTGTTAACTTAGTAAATTACTATCACACTTACTATTTTACTTACTAACTTAATGTCCCTTTTGAAGCGGACCCGGTTGATTTAATGGACGTCGTACGTTGTAATGCCGGAGTTCAGGACGCAAGTGTACGTCACGTACGCAGGGCAAAGGAGGACGTGTCGTACTTGTGCAGCATATGATCATGTGGCAGCGGAGTGTCCTCGGAAGGTACAACAGCGTTTAGTGACACTGGTGGACAGTGACCTGCTGGGAGACGCGGGTGCTGAGCGGTCAAGAGGAGGACCTGCTCATGGTACTACGACATGGAGTGACATAGTGGAGAATAGCATGGATACCTGTCGTACGCTACCTGTGGAGGTACCGGTGGATCAACCCCAGGTGAAAGTGGTGGAGGACATTCCAGTTGTGGTTAGCCCATGCGTGTCCTTGGAGGATGTCCTGGGGAATCTGCTGGATGAGGCCTTGAGAAATGCTTAGTGAGGCAGGTAGCCATGTAACTAAGGAGAGTATAGTAGTTGGGGAATTGATGGGTGCAGGTGAAAATGGCATTAACGAGAAGGTGAGTGTGATTGTCAGGGCGGATGTGCATGAGTGCGCAAAAGGTCAAGATGTTGATAGTGATAATGGTATGGATGTTGCGGGAGAATCACAAAAAAATATCTGTAGCCTCTTCGGAGGGAAGGATATTTTAATGCCAGCACAGAGGTCATGTAAAAAAAAACCTTAGTGGTTGCGTCACAGAAGGGGAAAGGAGGGGCTGCCTTTAAAGGACTGGTTAAAGGGGTAAAGGGAGGGAAGTGTGGTGCTATAGTAGGGGAACAGAGAACCCCTGTCGTGACGCAACTTCCAAGAACAAGAGGCAAACCCACAATAATCTTTTCAGGTGTTTAACTATTAATGTTAATGGAATGAGGGCTGAAATTAAGAGGAAGTGGGTAGGGGTGACTTTACGACGCTTTGGTATACAAGTGGGTTTTCTATAAGAACACAACTTTAAGATTGGTAGAGACCTGCGTGTGGAGGGGTATGATGTGTTTGCTGGTTCGGCTAGGAGACTAAAGGGTGGGGTTGCAATAGTCATACAAGTGTCAAGCCCTTTTCAGTTAATGGTTTGGGAGGAGTGGGGATGGCAGGGTAGTAAGGGTAGATGGGGAATGGGGTGGTATAAAGGTTTGCTTTGTTGGTGTATATATGCCGGCATTGTTTAATAGAAAAATCAAGGAAGAATTTGTGAATGATCATCTCTTGTATGCTTTGCGGGGGCTACTCAGAGTGGTGGTTGTGGGGGGGATTGGAACTGTATCATTAGGGGAAGGGATGCGGAGCCTCAGGGAGATGGGTGTGTGTTGGGAGTATTGAGAGACGTGTTGAATGGAGTGGGTTTAACCCTTTCAGGGTCCAAGGGGGGTCTCCGAAACTCGTTCTCAGGGTCCAAGAATTTAAAAAAAATAAAAAAATTATTTTTTCTTATGAAATGATAGAGAATCTTTTTCCGATCATAACGTCACAAAAATTATGAAATTTGATCGAAAACTAACGGAATTATGCTTTCGCGAAGTTAGCGGCAGCCATGACACTTACGCATCGGCGATTTCGCCCACTTTGAGCCCTATTTTCGGCAGATTCCAATGTTTCAGGCAACTAAAATTAGAGCTATTTCGCTAGAACTCCATTTCTTCTATCAATTGAATACAAGAAACCGCCTATTTACCTATTACAACTACCCAAAATAGTGGTCAGAAAATGGCAATTTGGCCAATTTCACACAAATTTCAAACGATGCCAGTTTCAAAATAGGGTCCAGAATAAACAAGGCAGACATTCCTGGCACTAAAATAACGTCTTCTCTGTTCATTAGTCACGTTTCCAGGCCCCTCTTACATTACTTTTGCTTTTCATTTTGAATTTTTATTCTCGCAAACAAATAGAAGATTTACTGTTATGTATACAACTGCTTCATTGTAAAAATGGTATAAATAATATTATAGCACTTGTGCATGAATATTAGACTCGCCAGTTGATGTGTATTGGATGCATGGTGTGATTTGTTTACTCTTGAACATCGTCAAAAATCGAACATTTTCACTACTTTGAGCTCAATTTCAAGGTACTTGTCGTTGTCAAACCAATCAAAATCATCTCTATTTCTGTAATATATCTTCCAATCTATCCAATGAGCCCAAGAAAACGAGAATACATCAATAAATACCATACGAAAATAGACTGCAAAGTCGCTGTTTTAAACCAAAAACATGGTCAGTTTTATTTTCCTCATTATGCACTGTGTGGTGCAGGATTTTTTTTATACTGCGCACACTGACCGCACAGACCCATTCTATCACATCTAGGCCTAACAGCCTGTTTCTGCTTGATTTGAGGGCGCTAGAATTTAGGCGTACTAGTACGTCAATAACCCCAGGGCGTAAGCCGTACTAGTACGTCAATAACCCTGAAAGGGTTAAAGGACGTAGTGAGGGGAGGAGGGCTGGTGGAGAATAATTTCTTTAGACGAGATTATGCTGTTAGACTGGATGTACTGCTATACAAGTCGTACTGCTATACAGACGTACTGCTATACAGGTCGAGTCATAGCTCCTGGCCCGCCTCTTTACTGGCCGCTACTGGGTCTCTCTCCCTTCGCCGTGGGATTTATACAACAGATCAGATTAGGGTAGGGGGGATTCAAATAATTGATTTGGGATTTTCGGATCATAGATAAGTGGTGGATGCAACATGGGAAGGGGCGGTAAAATGGTTTAAGGGGTATTGGAAATTAAATGGTAAATTGTTGTGCGAGGAGGGCCAATGAGAATCTTTTGTACATTGGTGGAGGGAGATTTGGGGACAGGGGAAAAAACTGAGGGAAGATGGTGAGGCTTTTCTACGTTGGTTTTAAAAAGTAGCAAAAGAGGGTATTCAGGGGTTCTATAGGAGGTTGGGTAGGGTGGAGGTGTGCTGGTGTTATAGGTTGCAGAAGTACGTGGAGGGATTACGAGACAGGGGGCGTCTGCTTTAAGGGAAATTCGGGTTTTAAAGGATAAGTTGCGTAGTATTCAGAATGAGCGTTTTGATACCTGTCGTGTGCAAGCAGCGATAGATCATGTTTTATGGGGAGATAGGCCGTCAAAATACGTGTTAAATAAGTGCAGAAAAAGAGGGAGTGGATAACTATTTCATGTGTGGAAGTAGGGGAGGATATGGGTGGATATGTGAGGGGGTAAAGATTATGTAAGACCGAGGCGATAAGCGTATATGCGGATAAATGGTTTACGAAGTTTTGGGGTAGTGGACAGGTGAGTGTGATTGAGAGGGACATCATACTGGAAGGGATAGTGGAGAGGGTGGGGGACGGGGATAGAGCAAGCATGGAAGGACCTGTTAGTGAAGAGGAAGTATGGGAGGATGTGAATGGTTTAAGTGAGGGAAAGGCAGAAGCGTTATATATATTAACAGGTTATGCAGGCAAAATTTTGAATAGTTTACAATAAAACAGAAGCGTTATATTTATTAACAGGTTACGCATGCAGAATTTTGAATATTTTACGTTAAAACAGAAGCGTTATATTTTTTAACAGGTTACGCAGGCAAAATTTTGAATAGTTTACATTAAAACATAAGCGTTATATTTATTAATAGGTTATGCATGCAGATTTTTGAATATTTTATTTTAAAAGAGAAGCGTTATATTTATTAACAGGTTACGCAAGTAGAATTTTTAATATTTTACGTTAAAAAAGAAGCGTAATATTTATTAACAGGTTATGCAGGCAGAATTTTTGAATATTTTCTGGTAAAACAGAAGTGTTTTTATTTATTAACAGGTTATGCAGGCAAAATTTGGAATATTTTATGGTAAAACAGAAGCGTTATATTTTATATCAGGTTACGCAGGCAAAATTTTTAATATTTTACGTTAAAAAGTGTTATATTTATTAACAGGTTACGCAGGGAAAATTTTGAATATTATATGTTAAAACAGCAGCGTTATATTTATTATCAGGTTACGCAGGCAAAATTTCGAATATTTTACGTTAAAACAGCAGCGTTATATTAATTAACAGGTTACACAGGCAGAATTTTGAATATTTTATGTTAAAACAGAAGCGTTTTTATTTATTAACAGGTTACGCTGGAAAATTTTGAATATTTTATGTTAAAAAGGGACGTTATATTTATTTTTCCCGGTTAGCAGGCAAAAATTTTTTAATTTTTTTCGGTTTAAAAAAAGGTTTTTTTTTTAAATTTAAAAGGTTAACCCGGCAAAATTTTGGGAAAATTTT
>WNWK01045011.1:0-14891 GCA_009830355.1 Cherax destructor
TGGATTATGTTTACGTCTGGTCCACTCGTTGATATCTTGAAGTAATGTGCATAAACCGATGAACTACAAACCATAGGCTTTATAAAGTTGGCACAAATAGTTCAGGAGAAACACACTCAGGACGCTCGACCCAGTTTGTAGCCAAAAACTGCTTGCAGGACCCAGTTAAGGGTGAAATAATCCACACTTAATTCTTTGTTTGGTGGTGTAGACTCACATGGTCATGGCGTCTGACTTAGCGTGGGTGGTGGCGGGGGTGGTGGGGGCTGGGTGTAGTGGGCCTACACAGCATCCCGCGCGCTAGCCTGTGGCTTACGCCGTTATAAAAACACACGTGAATTTAACCCAGGGTGGCTTGAATAACCCAGGATACCACAGGGATGGTATTGTCACTCAAAACAGCAATACACTGGAGTATAAGGGCGGTAAAATGCGTGAACTCACGTGGCTGGCTTACTTCTCAGTCTGCAGGGTGACTCGCTGGCTTAATAGAACTTTTTCACACAGATTAACCCCTGTGGTTTAGCGCTTCTATTTGATTATAATAATAATAATAATTCACACAGATTGACTGGCTTGGAATCTTGTAACAAATTAGCACAGCAAGATAGAAGCTAGCTTAAGCCTAGGCTGACGTAACTGGTGGTGGCTTGCTGGCTTGATATGGTACTCTCCCCTCACAAACTGGCTTACTCGTTCAGAATTTGCAAAAGCTGGGTCATCCCCTCGTAGGTTTTAACAAATTAACAGATGAGGCACTTAGCTGACCAGGACATACTGTAGATATTGTAGACTCTGCTTGGGTGTAGATAACTGGTAACGTGGGCGTCTCTGGAGGCACAAGGCTGTCTGCTTGCTTGTCGGCGTCTATCTCTCTATAACACCATAATCGATATAAATTACGATCCTCCGCTGGCACCACTTGTCGTGTGGGTATTGGGAGAGATAAATAGGTAGTCAAAGACACTCCTGGTAAGGATGGTTACGGTATATTTATCAGTCTGTGAAGGGAGGTGTACCCGCACATCTGTTCAGCTTGTAGGTCTACCGCTAGTGAGACTGGACACCTATGACGTAGCCGCCAAATGGAGCGAGAGCTCTGACGTCAGCGGGTATCGTGACGTCACACGCAAAGGGACCAGCTGTATAAACTAAGATGAATGCTAATACACTACACAAGTGTATATATAATACTGACACGACATTCCAAGCATCAGAGATCGTGTTACTGAAAGAAATATCCTAATTGGGGTTAATATGCTCAGGCAAGCCCATTCAAACCCATGCACAGAAGCCCTCCAAACTTTCCTCAGCACTGGTGAACATCCCTCCAGATGGATCGAAAAAACTGGAACCGACCTCCGCATGAATCAGATACATGATCTGTGGCAAGTAAGGCAACAGCGGCACTTCTCTGCTCCATGGAATATTACCTCATTCCAAACTACCATCCCTCCATTTCCCCCCAAACTACTTCTTAAATCACAACCAAAGCTTCGCCTTGAAGCCAAACATGATGCCTTAAGCTGTATTGATAATTTAGCCAAACAGCACACTCTCTCACAAATTATTTACGTTGATGGTTCTGTTCACCAATCCACTGGTGCAGCTGGTAGTGCTGCTGTTGTCATACAGAGTGATGGCTCTCTTAAAGAAATTGGAGCATGCAACAATAACTGGGCCTCTACCCTTCAGACAGAACTGTTTGCCATACTCCTTGCACTCAAATGCGTCCATGTATCTAAGGTTAACTCTCTAATTGTAACTGATTCTCTGTCATCCATAAATGGTCTCAACTCATCAAGTATAACGTGTAGCATGCTTGTGTCAGAAGCCAGACACAGGTATGGTAGGATTGTGGATAGTAGAGTGAGAGTGCACATGCTGTGGATTCCATCTCACATTGGTCTTCAGATGCATGATAGAACTGATAAATTGGCTAAGTTTTATGCTTTCAAAGAGGGGATAGATTACAATCTTGGCTTGTCAGTTAGCAGTTTGAGAACAATAATACGAAAAGAACTTCAACTGAATTTTATTGACTTAAGACTCAGGGAGATTGACACCAGTCAGTCCATCTATCATCATTCTATCACGCAGGAGGAGCCATATGTCTATGGTGCATCCCACAAAATAAGCAGACTCTTGGATGTCACTACCGCCCGCCTCCGGCTGGGTTACAAGTATCTTTGGCAGGTTAAATCACCACCACCAGATGTAGCACACACCACACCCTGCGTCATTATGTACTGGAGTGCGATAAAATTAATGAATTCAGAGACAACTCACTCAGAAATGTTCAAGATATGTCAAAGTATTTTATCCACAGTGATATATTACAAACCATTCTGGAAAAATACCCTGACTTTGCTCCCTGTAAATAAAGCATTGCCACGTGTGTGTGTGTGTATGTGTACTCACCTATTTGTGGTTGCAGGGGTCGAGTCATAGCTCCAACAATTAAAATTTGCACCAATAACTCATTACAGTTGTGGCTGGGTGTAGACTATTAGATTGCTCATTGCTTTATAATTTGTTCATGAGTGCAACCATGTACAGACGTAAGTAAATTTACTTACATGATTCATTACCTTGTAACTAGTGAATTCATTACCATTGTACACAATAGAGCGAAAAACTAATGTCAAAGACCTGGGAGTGATCATGTCAGAGGATCTCACCTTCAAGGACCAAAACAATGTAGCAATTGCATCTGCTCGAAAAATGACAGGATGGATAAGGAGAACCTTCAAAACCAGGGATGCCAAGCCCATGTTGACACTTTACAGATCGCTTGTTCTATCTAGGCTGGAATATTGCTGCACACTAACTGCACCTTTCAAGGCGGGTGAAATTGCTGACCTTGAAAATGTGCAGAGAACCTTCACCGCACGCATAAGTGCGATAAACCACCTCAACTACTGGGAACGCTTGAAGTTCCTAAACCTGTACTCTCTAGAACGCAGGCGGGAGAGATACATTATTATATACACATGGAAAATTCTCGAGGGCTTAGTACCAAACTTGCACACAAAAATCACTCCGTACGAAAGCAAAAGACTCGGCAGGCGATGTAACATCCCCCCAATGAAGAGCAGGGGTGCCACTAGCACGTTGAGTGACAACACAATAAGTGTGAGGGGCCCAAGATTGTTCAACTGCCTCCCAGCATACATCAGGGGGATTACCAACAAGCCCCTGGCTGTCTTCAAGCAGGCACTGGACAGGCACCTCAAGTCGGTACCTGATCAGCCGGGCTGTGGTTCGTACGTTGGACTGCGTGCGGCCAGCAGTAACAGCCTGGTTGATCAGGCTCTGGTCCAACAAGAGGCCTGGTCACAGACCGGGCCGCGGGGGCGTTGACCCCTGGAATTCTCTCCAGGTAGACTCCAGGTACCTTGTTCAGCTATCAAAACTTTGGGGCCCAGTTTCTGGACCCTATATATACCTCTGTAATCTGCAAATACCTTTGTAACTTGTCATGATTGTGACCATCTGAGTTCATTACCTTTGTAACTTGCTCAGCTATCAAACTTTGAGGTCCAGTCCCTGGACCCATTATGTACCTCTGTAATCTTTTGACTACCGCCCACAGGATGGGTATGGGGTGACTACCGCCCACAGGATGGGTATGGGGTGACTACCGCCCACAGGATGGGTATGGGGTGACTACCGCCCACAGGATGGGTATGGGGTGACTACCGCCCACAGGATGGGTATGGGGTGACTACCGCCCACAGGATGGGTATGGGGTGCATAATAAAGATATCAAACAAAAACTCCCTAAGTAAATATTATCAATATGTTTTTTTAGACAAGATTGGAAAGTGTAACTTTTATTACATTCTTTACAATGGTATTTTTTTCTCTCAAACTTTTAATTCATGATGAAGTTTAAATGAATATTTGAAATTAGTAGAAAGTTATTCATTCGTATTTTGTTGAATTTATGTGTCTTTATCTGAAAAAAATATATTGAAAACAATACTTATTAGTATCAATAAATAGTTAAACTTTTTAAATTTAATTTATATTTACTCCAATTGTTTTAGAAAAAGCTCACAGACTCACTGGAGTTGCTCACACTGATGCTTTATATATACAGTGGAACCTCCACTAACATTGATGCTTTATATATATAGTGGAATCTCCACTAACGAGTTTAATCCATTCCGTGACATTGCTCGTATCTGAATTTGCTCGTTTGCAGAATCAATTTTCCTCATTTAATTTAACTGACATGGAATTAATTCGTTCCAGTGGAATTCCAGGTACCATAAAATACTTCAATAATTTCCATAATATTAATTATATGGCTTATTTATCTATCACAATTCATCTAATATGACATAATAAACAATATAAATAACATAGAAACCTGATATATACTCTAGAATGAATAAAATATGTCATGTGACAAGTTGAGGCGGTCAAAACCGCTCCAGCATTGTTGTGGTATTCACTGCCATCTAGTGACGGCCTATCGAAGCCGTCTATTATTATACTTATTATTATATACAGTGGTCCCTCGACTTTCGGTCATAATCTGTTCCAGGAGCTAGACCTTAACTCGAATTGCTTGAAAGTCGAAACCTTATTTCCCATACAATTAATCTGTTCCACCCAAAAAAATTCACAAAAAAATAAATTTTAATTAGTATATTAATTATAGTATTACATACAGTACTGGTTTAGCGCTTCTATTTGATTATAATAATAATCTGCATACAGTACACAAAACAACATTAACACAAAATAATATTAAATACATGAATAAATAACATAATAAATAATATTTACTTACCTCAGGGAGATTGACACCAGTCAGTCCATCTATCATCATTCTATCATGCAGGAGGAGCCACATGTCTATGGTGCATCCAACAAAATAAGCAGACTCTTGGATGTCACTATCGCCCGCCTCCGGCTGGGTTACAAGTATCTTTGGCAGGTTAAATCACCACCACCAGATGTAGACCTAACAAAATGTAAACTTTGCCAGTTGGATTATTGTCACACCCTGCATCATTATGTACTGGAGTGCGATAAAATTAATGAATTCAGAGACAACTCACTCAGAAATGTTCAAGATATGTCAAAGTATTTTATCCACAGTGGTATATTACAGACCATTCTGGAAAAATACCCTGACTTTGCTCCCTGTAAATAAAGCATTGCCACGTGTGTACTCACCTAATTGTGGTTGCAGGGGTCGAGACTCAGCTCCTGTGTGGTGTGTGTGTATGTGTGTATGTATATACATGTATGTGTGTGTGTGTGTATATGTATGTATATATGTATATGTGTGTGTGTGTGATCCAACAATTAAAATTTGCACTAATAACTCATTACAGTTGTGGCTGGGTGTAGACTAATAAATTGCTCATTGCTTTATAATTTGTTCATGAGTGCAACCATGTACAGACGTAAGTAAATTTACTTACATGATTCATTACCTTGTAACTAGTGAATTCATTACCATTGTACCTTGTTCAGCTATCAAAACTTTAGGGCCCAGTCTCTGGACCCTATATATACCTCTGTAATCTGCAAATACCTTTGTAACTTGTCATGATTGTGACCATCTGAGTTCATTACCTTTGTAACTTGCTCAGCTATCAAACTTTGAGGTCCAGTCCCTGGACCCATTATGTACCTCTGTAATCTTTTGACTACCGCCCACAGGATGGGTATGGCGTGCATAATAAAGATATCAAACTAAAACTTACCTTTATTGAAGAGGCTTGCTGGCATCTAAAAGATAGGGAGGAGGATAGGGGAAGGGGTTAGTGATTGGAAGGGGAATCCCCCTCCATAAGGACTTCAGGTAACAAGTCTTTATCTGGGGTTATTTCCCTTCTTTTTCTTTTAATGCCACTAGGACCAGCTTGAGAGTCACTAGACCCTTGTCTAGAAAAGTAACTGTCCAGAGTACTCTGTTTCTGGCACCTCTTTACCATTTTCCTGAAGTGCAACATGGCTCTGTCACTGAACTGGTTGCAGAGATGGCTTATTTCAGTTTGCTCAGGGTGGTGTTTTTCAACAAATGTCTGCAACTTAGTCCATATACAACACATTTTCTTAATCTCTGAAGGAGTTACTACCTCACCCTGTTAATCCTCCTTTGAATCAATTTTCTCTTCTGTCATCTGATGCTGTTCCAGATGAAGCTCTTGCAGCTCTTCAGTTGTTAGCTCTACCCTGTGTTCCACCACCAACTCTTCCATATCCTCACCACTCACCTCCAACCCCAGGCTGTTCCCCAATGCCACAATATCTTCCACAACAGGCACAGGGTCGTCAGGGTCAGCCTCAAATCCTTCAAAATCCCTCTTTTCAACACAATCCAGCCACAGTGGTCTCCAAGCAGAGTTCAAAGTCCTGGAAGTCACTCCCTCCCAAGCCTCACCTATAAGGCCTATGCAATGAAGGATATTGAAGTGATCTTTCCAGAACTCTCTTAGGGTCAACTCAGTGTCCGAGGTCACTTCAAAGCACTTCTGAAACACTGCTTTGGTGTACAGTTTCTTGAAGTTAGACATGACCTGCTGGTCCATGGGCTGGATGAGAGGAGTGGTGTTAGGAGGCAAGAACTTCACTCTGATGAAACTGAAGTTGTCAGACAAATAGTCTTTCAAGTTGTGAGGATGAGCAGGAGCATTGTCCAGGAAAAGTTGGTAGATGGATCTATAATTTCCTAGCATGTAGAACACAAAGAGTAGTAGTCAACAGAGTAAAGTCTGAGGCAGCTACTGTGAAAAGCTCTGTTCCACAAGGCACAGTACTTGCTCCCATCCTATTCCTCATCCTCATATCAGACATTGACAGGGATATAAGCCACAGTGCTGTGTCTTCCTTTGCAGATGACACCCGAATCTGTATGACAGTGTCCACCGTTGAAGACACTGCAAGACTCCAAGCAGACATAAACCAAATCTTTAAATGGGCTGCAGAAAACAATATGAAGTTCAATGATGAGAAATTTCAATTACTCAGATACGGAAAACGTGAAGAAATTAAAATCTCATCGGAGTACAAAACTAATTCCAACCACACAATAGAGCGAAAAACTAATGTCAAAGACCTGGGAGTGATCATGTCAGAGGATCTCACCTTCAAGGACCATAACAAAGTAGCAATTGCATCTGCTCGAAAAATGACAGGATGGATAATGAGAACCTTCAAAACCAGGGATGCCAAGCCCATGTTGACACTTTACAGATCGCTTGTTCTATCTAGGCTGGAATATTGCTGCACACTAACTGCACCTTTCAAGGCGAGTGAAATTGCTGACCTTGAAAATGTGCAGAGAACCTTCACGGCATGCATAACTTCGATAAACCACCTCAATTACTGGGAACGCTTGAAGTTCCTAAACCTGTACTCTCTAGAACGCAGGCGGGAGAGATACATTATTATATACACATGGAAAATTCTTTAGGGATTAGTACCAAACTTGCACACGAAAATCACTCCCTACGAAAGCAAAAGACTCGGCAGGCGATGTAACATCCCCCCAATGAAGAGCAGGGGTGCCACTAGCACGTTGAGGGACAACACAATAAGTGTCAGGGGCCCAAGATTGTTCAACTGCCTCCCAGCATACATCAGGGGGATTACCAACAAGCCTCTGGATCTCTTCAAGCAGGCACTGGACAGGCACCTAAAGTCGGTGCCTGACCAGCCAGGCTGTGGTTCGTACGTTGGACTGTGTGCGGCCAGCAGTAACAGCCTGGTTGATCAGGCTCTGGTCCAACATGAGGCCTGGTCACACACCGGGCCGCAGGGGCGTTGACCCCTGGAATTCTCTCCAGGTAAACTCAAGGTTACTATCAGTATAATCATTGTGTCACTATTGAGTAAGACCTATCATAAGACTGCCTGAAAACCCTAGGCATACCTAGGCATATTATTGGCCATCTTGTAATATCTACTTCATAAAATGTACATTGCTATAATTACACCCCACTCTGTATATTACTAGAAATAAAGAATTTTAATTTTAATTTTTAATTGGGGTCCTTTTAGTACCTTAATATTATACATTGTAGGAGATATATGTTATTATATTATAAAGGATATATGTATACTAGGGATAATGTAAAAAGAGTTATTTACGTTTATATGTGTGTTAGTTAGAGAAATATAAAATCATTCTCCTCCCTTTCTGTTGCTACATTCATTAGGTACCTTTTGGCTCTCTTCTCGAACTGGCTCACGCTATGACTGCCTTTGACATATGCAGGCAGTCTGTTCCAATCCTTTATTGCTGTACAATAAAAGGTGTTTGAAGCCTGGCCACTGACTGTGGGTACTACAAAGTTGTGCTCTCTCCCCCTAGTACTATGTCTGCTTTGGTTCCCAGCCTTGACAAAATTGGCAGCAAGATATTCTGGGCACTGTTTGTGAGTAATTTTATAAACTTGATTTAACTTAAGTTGTTTTACTCTGTCTTCAGTCTTCAGCATATCCAATTGTTGTAATTCATCCTGGCCCACATGCTCTCTTGGGCCCAGGTCCAGGATGAATCTTACTATTTTGTTCTGGGTGATTTGCAGTTTATCTTTCAGATTTTTTGTCAAGGCAGAGTACCATGAAGAGCAAGCGTAGTCAATATGACATTGTATAAGGGCAAGACATAGAGTCCTGCGAGCCTCAGTAGGTAGACACTGTGCTTGTCTGTAGAGGAACTTCAGTCTGGCATTCGCTTTCTTTACTACACTGTTCCCTATCAATTCTCCTGACATGCCAAACAGGTAATCTCTTAATTCCGTTGGTCCGTCCTGAACCGGATGTGATTAGTGAATTAATCATTATTGAATTAATTATTTAATAATTAAGTGACTGAGTGTAGAAGTTGAGTATAGAGTACACAGATTAATTAATTGTGTGGTGGGCTGTAATTAGTCCAATTAATTGCTAGCCCAGGCGTGGCTACGATTTGTGCAAGAGTAAGGTGTGAGAATCACCTTCATAAAGATTTATACTTAGTTTGTGCCATCGGTGGTTATTAATTCTATAACCATGGCTGGATCCCATGAAGCTGCTGGGAGTGGCAAGCCCATGGATATTAAAGCAAAGAAATCCCCGTTACAAGCTCGTAAGGGTCATGTGACAAAGGCAGTCAATAAGTGCACGGAGTTAATGGACCAAGATACAGTGAACCCCAATGAATTAAAATTGTATTTAGACTCTTTAAATAGTAGATATGAGTCATACAAGTTGTGGTTTAAGAAATATGAAAAGGACTTGATGGAGAATTGTACAGATAATGATGAAATAGAAACACTGTTTGAGAAATATTATGAAGTGGAGGATAAGATAAGATAAGATTTCTTCGGATTTTTAACCCGGGAGGGTTAGCCACCCAGGATAACCCAAGAAAATCTGTGCGTCATCGAGGACTGTCTGTCTTATTTCCATTGGGGTCCTTAATCTTGTCCCCCAGGATTCGACCCACACCAGTCGACTAACAACCCAGGTACCTATTTGCTGCTAGGTGAACATGACAACAGGTGTAAGGAAACACGTCGAAATGTTTCCACCAGCCGGGAATCGAACCCGGGCCCTCCGTGTGTGAAACGAGAGCTCTAGCCACCAGACCACCGGGCTTTGGAGAGTGCAAAGAGTGTAGATAACGTAGTGGGCCAGCCTCACACCGTAAATAAGATGTCCCTCCTGAAACTCCCAGAGGTACAATTGCTGTCGTTCCAGCCAGGAGACAGCTGGGAGGAATTTTGGTCCATTTTTAAGGCAATGGTGCATGATAGGAATGATCTTGAACCTGTTAATAAGTTGATTTATTTAAAGGGACAATTGAGGGGAGATGCCCTCATTCTCACTCAGGCTTTCCCCAATATAAAACGACTCTTATACAGAAGCTGTTAGTCTGTTAAAGAGTACTTATGGTAATTCGGAACAGCGTAGATTGGATCTGGTAACTACGCTGGTTAATTTGAAAACTCCAGATCACAACTATAAAGGCTTGCAACAATTTTGGATTAAACTAGAGAGCACTCTCAAGATCTTGAGTAATAAACATAGTCTGGAGGAATCAGATTGGTTGCTGAGTACGATGATACAAAATAAATTGAACCATAAGACGATAGAGTAGTTATCTAACAAGTACCACAAGGGTTACTTTGGGATGGAGGAGATAAGGATAGGCTTGCAAGAATTAATTGTTCAACTGCAGACTAGCCAGCCCACTACCTTTAAGAATACAGGTCACAATGACGTTGAGTCATCAGCTAAGTTCCACAAAGGGAAAAATTATCCCAATGGTAATAGTTACAACCCATCCAATAAAAAGGGTTATGTCGGCACCTATCAAGTGACAGGGATCAGTAGTTCGTCACAACAAGACAGGAAGAATAAACACCCCCAGTAAGGGTAACCCGGGGAGTAAACTGTCTAACCAAGAGAAAAGAAATTGTCTCTTCTGTAATGAAACCCATTACTCCAAACTTTGCAGTACTTATAATTCTTGGGATGCGAAAGTGAGGAGACTGGATAAACTTGACAGGTGTATCAAATGTCTGGGTAATCATAATGTAAGGAATTGCCAGACCAAACTGTATAATTGTCACCAATGCAATAAGGGAAGGCACCACATAGTCATGTGTAAGGACGAGTCTAATCCTAGTCATGGTGACTGCAATGGTAAGTGTAGAAACGTTTTTGAGTCGCTCAAGTTCCACAGGGTAAGTGAGCCGTTTGGAGCCTTAATCGTACCACGGATTGGTCCTCGAAGTTCCTGAACCCACACACCCAACCAAACAAACACAGTAGTTGGCGAAGGTAGTAAGATAGTACATATTAATTGATAGATTTATTCTCCTAGGAAGGCCTAGGTAAGTTTGTACAGTTAGTAACTAATATTAGGATTATTGAGGCGACTTTAGATATTAATAATGTAGTTCTAGCACCTTAATATAGGTAGATATAAGCCTTAAATAGGTACATTAGGTTATGTTAGCTAGAGAGAACTGGCAGCCCACACTTGAATCTAAGCAGGAGTGATGCTGGCTTTTTCTTCTTAGACCAGATTTCACCGAGCAAACAAGTGCTGCAACCAGGGCAGTATTCCCCACGTGACTCCCAACATCTGTCCTGGGGACCCGGAGGAGATATCCCGAAGTACTGTGGATATCCTTCTCCATCCAGACCCAATACAGTAGGACCTTACCTCTTTTCTTCTCAGTATCTGGCCAGTTTTCTGGTGGAAACGTGCATAGGTTTTGTGGTGGGTCTCTTGTGCGGTCGGACGCTATTTAGCAAGTACCAGCGTCCCCTCTTTGAGTAAAAGTCTGGAAGCTAGTGTCCCTTACTGTTTAGATATTGCTTGGAGGATATACCCTAGAGCTGGGGATTCTGAGTTAATACAGGACACTAATACCACTTAAATTTTGCAGATTAAAGTTCTTCCCTGCACATGGTGTTTGGAGGGGTTAGGCTTAGGGAGTTTGGAAGACAGAGTGCCATATTCATCTCCATCAAGTAAGTTCTCCCCCTTTTCCAGTAGTGCATGTTGGTGGGGAACTATTGTAGCTGCAGTCGTCTAGAAATTTGTCCCATAGCCACTTGTAAGTCTGAGAGAAGTATCTCAGAGTGTCGGTGTCAACAGCGCTTGCCCAGAGTGCAGCTTACAAGGAGGCAGTCCCAAGACAAGTTGTTATATGGTCCTTCTAACCGAGATGTGGAATAGCTAGGTTAAGCAGACAGATTAGTCTTAATTAGCTAGGCCACAGTTAATGTACCAGGCATTATCAAAGCTAGGTTAAGTTATCACACCTAGGCCCAAAGACTTACTCAGGCTAGGTTAAGCTAACTAATCAGAAGTTTATTATTTACAGTGATTACAAGTAAGCCAGGGTAGGAAACTTGTATATTTAATCACTTAGTGAATTGCAAGGCAGCCACAGTTAGGTTAGGCCTCTGCAATATTTATAACAGTTATAACAGCTAGGTCAGTTTTAACCTAGTTATCATTTACCTTGAATTGTAAGCTAGATTTAGGCTAGTTGCACACTAATTTCAACAGTTATAAAGTTAGGCTAGAATTTACCTTCTCCAACTATCTACACAACTAAACAAGCTAGGCTCAGTTAAGGCAAGCTAATTACACA
Organism: Cherax destructor; assembly: GCA_009830355.1. Lineage (NCBI taxonomy): Eukaryota > Metazoa > Arthropoda > Malacostraca > Decapoda > Parastacidae > Cherax > Cherax destructor. Next base: position 12,129 of record WNWK01045011.1, read on the forward strand.
ACATTATTCATATACTGTTTATAAGTGAATTACTGAATTTATTTTGTGTTAACCAAGTGAATTTAATTTGCAAAGACTACATATTTTACTGTGTGAATTTTATTGTATTTGACTCATTTAATTTGTGATTTGCTAGCTTAAGTCCTGTAACTATTTACTGAGGTGTACAGGGAGTTGCTAGGTTAAGCTTTCATAACAACAATATACATTTTAGTTGGGTTTGAGGACTAACAGTGTATATTCTGTCTGAGTCGAGTCAATATATGTAAAGAAAGTCGTTAAGCTTGTTGAGGAGTTTGGGGTCTCACTTATTCTCACCTAATACTGTATCGTGCTGTGGGGTGGGTTAATTAAAGTACAAATTAGTGACACGCTCTTAACTAAACCACAGCAATGACGGAGGAGAATCAGAAAGGACTTGTCCCAGCTCTAATCCAGCTAAAGCGGTCTATGAACGCCCACAAGGGACGCATAATCAAGGCATGTAGGGAGTGCTGAGATATCAGACAAAATCGAAGATGTAGATTGTCAAGATCTAGAAAAGTGCTTAGAGCTTTTAGAAGGAAAGCCTTTGAGACAGCCTATCTACGTTATGAGGCAGAAGCCTACGCATCAGGTGAGTATGAGGAAATTGTTGAAACAGTTCAGGAGGAATACGACGAGCATGCTGCTGAATGTAAATCGGAGATGAAACTCTGCAAACAGTTAATGAAAAAGAGTGAAGACTGAGGTGGCTGGGGCAGCAAGAAACATTCCAAGGGACACAGGTAACCACAATCATGCTAATATGTTGCCCAGATTACCCCAGTTGAATTTACCAATGTTTGATGGAACCTTGACAGAGTACATTGCTTTCTGGGATCAGTTTAAATCACAGATAGATGACAGGGATGATTTGTCAGATGCCACCAAACTACAGTATTTACGTTCACAGCTCAAGGGTAAAGCCCTGGACTTGGTCCGGCATTACCAAACCACTGATATTAATTATCAACATGCCAAGGATCAACTAAAGGATGCGTTTGGCAACACAGAGGATATAAAAACTGCCATATTTTATCGATTGACTGATCTAAAGGTGTGCCATCATGACCATCAGAGCATAGAGAAGTTCCGCATCGAGGTTATGAGTTTGACAAATAGTCTCAAAGATTTACATGATTGGGGTGGATCGGAATGGATGGTCAGTCGCTTGATTCAGAGAAAGTTAGCTAGCACTATAGTGCACGAGTTACACTTAATATACCGGACGAGCTGGTTTACAATACAGCAAATTATTGAGGGGTTGGGAGATCTCGTTTCTCATTTGAGTATAGGCGAGAGAGAAGAGTCACCGCCATCATCACATAAACAAACAGTTACTCAGAAAACTCGGGAGATCAATTTAAAGCTCATAAAACTAACGTTGGGGTGTACTATGGCAAAGAAGTGTCTAAGACAAGGACCTCTAAGCAGACCCTCAGAGACACTCGTACCAGAATATGCGTGTTCTGCGAAGGCGAACACACTAGCACGAGTTGCTCTCGGTATACAACACTGAGCAGTAGGCGGCAGAGACTAAAGGAGTTGCAGCTATGCTTAAGGTGTTGTGGGGGACATGAGGCAGAAGATTGCCAGTCACATCTTTGGGAGTGCTATAACTGCCGGAAAGGTAAGCACCATACTGCACTATGTCCCAATAATTTAAGGGAACCTCAGGCTAGTAGGGACGTTTCTCCAGTAGAGATAGGAAGCGAGTCCGAGCCTGAAGTGGTAGCCAGCGTGATTAGTGTGGGGCAAAGTCTCTAATCTGAGTGAGAATCCCAGAGTTGCTGCCCTCTCTACAGTCATGGCAGGGGTTGTGAATGGGAACAGATCCGAAACCCGATTATTCTTTGACTCGGGAGCACAAGTGTCCATGATAACAGAGAAGTTGGTGGCTAAGTTAAAGTTGAAGGCCACCGACAAAGTTAATGCGACATTGGGAGGTGCTATAAGTCAGGGCCCGCCCAAGTCTTATGATGTTGTGGATGTCACTGTTAAATTGGGTGGACATCGCAGAAATATTACAGCTTTGGTAGTAAAGACATTACCTGCGGCAATTACAGCCAGAGGTCTTGCAACAGCAACCAAGCGATTGAAAGTCCTTGGTGTAAAGCTGGCAGACCAGGACATTACCACTGACACAGTCAGAAATTTAGGTATCCTGGTGGGAGCCAACTATCTACCTGGAGTCTACCTGGAGAGAATTCCAGGGGTCAACGCCCCCGCGGCCCGGTCTGTGACCAGGCCTCCTGTTGGACCAGAGTCTGATCAACCAGGCTGTTACTGCTGGCCGCACGCAGTCCAACGTACGAACCACAGCCCGGCTGATCCGGTACCGACTTGAGGTGCCTGTCCAGTGCCTGCTTGAAGACAGCCAGGGGCTTGTTGGTAATCCCCCTGATGTATGCTGGGAGGCAGTTGAACAATCTTGGGCCTCTCACACTTATTGTGTTGTCCCTCAACGTGCTAGTGGCACCCCTGCTCTTCATTGGGGGATGTTACATCGCCTGCCGAGTCTTTTGCTTGTACGGAGTGATTTTTGTGTGCAAGTTTGGTACTAAGCCCTCGAGAATTTTCCATGTGTATATAATAATGTATCTCTCCCGCCTGCGTTCTAGAGAGTACAGGTTTAGGAACTTCAAGCGTTCCCAGTAGTTGAGGTGGTTTATCGCACTTATGGGCAAAATTTTTCTGCACATTTTCAAGGTCAGCAATTTACCCGTTTAAAGATGAAGTTAG
>WNWK01045012.1:0-14890 GCA_009830355.1 Cherax destructor
CCTGTCCGCGGGCCGCGGGGCGTTGACCCCTGGAATTCTCTCCAGGTAGACTCCAGAATACGTGCACACCCCAAATGGTAACCTCTGTCTGAATGATAAGCATTTACACGGCCATCCTTCTATGTTTATTCTTGATATAAACCCACTTGAGGAGAGAACAGTTAAGATAAAATTTAAACAACTATTAGGAAAAGAAGCAGAGGCACAGGAGAGAAGATCAAAAAGGTATGGGGCAGATTTAAGACTGCAGAAGCTGGGATATAGGAGAGGGGGGGTGAAAGAGCAATAATTGGCAGAATGAAGTAAGAGGGTGGTAAGGGAAAAAAAGCTAGCATATGAAAGGCTTTTACAATGTGGATGTGATATCAGATCAACTCTACTGTACTATACTGTACATGTACAATATTATTGTACTTTCAATTCTCATTTTTATATACAGTACAATACTGTACTATATGTACCAGTCACTAAGAATAACCTGTTTAACAGGTTATTCTTAGCGACTGGTTGAGTCTCTGGCTCCAACAAAAGAAGTCCACTGCATCCAGATTTTGTCCATTTATATTATCGTGAAAATTAATTTCTTAACTCGTAGTCAACAATTCCTGGAATTCTTATTTATCTTATTTTAACAGACACAACTCTCTCCCTTATTAGTCAGTTAAATCGAGAGTTCACTGTATATTTAAGATAAACCAATAGCATTGATACAACTAGGAAAATCATTTAATAGTTCAAGTGGTGAATTATTCTCCTGTATCTCTACATAACAAGGCTGCAAAGCTTTTTAATGTCCATGAATGCCATTTCAAGGAAACACAAACACCATTTTCAAGAACAGGGAATTCCTGACCAGAAGAGCCTATGCTGACTGCATGCCAGTAGCACCAACAACCTGATTATAATTACAGCCTCTCCTCATTAGCGACATACTACTCGTTACTGACGACTCAGACTTATGACGGGCTCTCTGACCAGTATGCATACCTAAATGTATACTAGAGCTGATTTCCTCTATTCTGTTTATTACAATATACGTACAGTACACTAATGTATAAACATTTAAAAATAAAAATGTCATAAATGGTGCAAAGGTGACATTAAACAATATCAAAGATGGTTGACACAAACCCACTACCATTATACTATGCTCCTTGCTTACCCATGAATTCGTTTATCGATGTGGTCTTAAGAGGAAAGGCTGTATTGTAATTGGGGGTGGGGTGGGGGTTAAGAGGAAGCCCTAAACTCATAAGTCATACAGAATGTGGGATTAAGAGGAAATCAGGTTTGATCCAAGGAAAGGGAGAACAGATCCACTTCCCTGAATCAAAGCCCCTCACTGACTCGGACCACAGGACCAGGCCTGGTCTGAGCAGCAGGGGCAGTGACCCACTGAAAAATCAGGTAGACATCAAACACACCAGTGATAGCTTCTGACTGGACAGATTTTCTGTGTAAACATACAGCTTGTCCTCAGAGTATCAGACATGTATGAAAGGCATTTTCCAGCACGTTAAAAAACATGTCCATGTACAGTCTTTAACTGGACCTTCTACTACAAAGAAAATGTGCCGCCAAGAACAGTGATGTAATATTTGGACATAGACAGTAGTTTTTTATGATTTGACAGACAAGCTGTTGGAATACGAGTAAACATTTATGAAGGCAGTCAGGGGAAAACAGTCATCTGTGACATACCTGTGACTGGTTTAAAAGCTTTTGTACCATTGCAGCCTGGCCTGGGGCCAAGCCTTCTGCTGATTGCCTGGTCAACCAAGCTGTTGCTGTTTGGTGGCTTGCCAGTCATGCTTGAGCCCTGATGGTGGAAAGTACAATGCCTGAACTCTGAAGAAGAGGTGAAGACATAACACCTCAGAGGGTCATTTTAAATGTGATGTCTGTGGACTTCTGGCAAGACAGGTTTAGTGATAAATGGTTTAAAACCGACAAGTTGAAGATTGAGACACTTATGCAACATATGGGAATCTTTATTGAAGAAACGTTTTGCCACACAGTGGCTTCATCAGTCCCATACAAAGCAGAAGGTGTAATGAGAGGAGGAGTTTAAGGTAATCAGTCCTGATTACCCTCCTCTCCTTACACTTTTCTGCTTTATGACTGATGAAGCCACTGTGTGGTGAAACGTTTCTTCAATAAAGATTCCTATGTTTATAAGTGTCTCAATCTTCAAGACAGGTTTGGAACAAAAGATAGTGAATGTGTTTCTTGAGTTACATTATTGTAGTGAGAGACAGCAGATGTGGAAAAATAATACTGTAGTACTAAGAGAAAATAAGCAGATTCAGTCTATTATTACTCTATTCAAAGGAAAATCCTAACACTATAAGGGTCATACATTGTCAAGGAAATGGGAGGTAATAAGGTTTGTTCCAAGTGACATGATGCAAGTTCCTTGGATTAAGAGCCTAGGCACCTCCCTTGAAGATTAAAGTCCAGAAAAAAAATAATGGGATTACAAGTCAGTATGTGACATTCACGATGAGGACAAATAAAAAATGGCATCAGATACACATAGGCTTTGAATAACTTAATTTCTGCTACCTTGACTAACAAACTGATTATGTAATTACTTACTTGCTGCCCACACTGCGTCCTGGGTCCAGCGGCTGTGCTGACGACCATCTTCGGGCCCTACTCCTCCTGCTCACCCTTCGCTCTGAAGCTGCTGACATTGACCGGGGTTCTGCAAGTGCCTCTCTTGTTCTCTGAAGTTCCCTAGGGCTTCTTTTCTCCTTAATACGCTCTTTAGTGTCTGTCTTTTCTCCCTCTTTTTCCTGGCATACTTCCTTCTCATGTCCACCTTCTGATTTCTCACATTTCTTTTCTCTTTGCTTACCAGCAACACTTACTCCTGAAGCAGTGGAGAAATTTCCACTATTAGATGTCTCCGAGCCACTTGTACTTGTAACTTTAAAGGTTGCAGTACTGGTGGTGACTGGTGAAGGACCTTTACAAGTTGTCACAGATAGCACATTAGATTCCAGTCCAAGACCACTGTTGCACCTGCTTGTCAGCAGCTCCAGATAGTCGTCTAGATAGTCACTATGACTGCTGCTGCGTCCAGAGTCCCACTGTAACATCCAGGATGGGTCTCTCTTATCCCTCACTGATCCATCACGGATTTCCTTCACTCCTGTATTGGTGGTCTCTCTCACACCTGCATCCTTCACTGTTTTTCCAGCATCAGTATTTGCTTTACAACTTTTGCTCGGTCTCCTATGGCTACTGTGTCCTTGATGGTCATCTTTGTGAGTGTCGGACACCACTTCCCTAGGTGAACTCCCTGCTCGGTCATCCTCTGAAACATATATGGCCTCCTCAGACACTTCTAATATTTCTTCAGACACATCTAGTCCATCTCCAGAGCCTTCACCTCCTTCCTCTGAAACAGAAGCAAAGCTGAGACTCAGAGAGGCTGTGGTGGTCGTATCATGATTTTCCGAAGTCACAAGATGTTCTGATACTCGCTGAACTTGAATTAGGGTGGAGCTTGCTGTCTCCGTGTGCTGAGAGTCGGCCTGGGAAGACCGCATTACAGTGGTGGAGGGATGCAGGACGGCAGACGGGTGGAGGCGTCCAAGAATGAGGCTAGTGGCCACCTCTGGGGAGGCACTCAGCAGAAGAGCTTCATCAACTTCAGCCTGAAAATTAATACCATAATGAACATAAAGGCACAATACTGTGACTGGAACAATATACAAATAACCCGCACATAGGAGAGAGAAGCTTATGACAACTTTTCGGTCCGACTTGGACCATTTACAAGAGTGTGACTTGTAAATGGTCCCGGTCGGACCGAAATATCGTCATAAGCTTCTCTCATGTGAGGGTTATTTGTGTAGTGTAATACCATGATATAATTCATAATGAAACCTCCCTTGTATTATCATCGTCTTAACATGCGACTAAGCAGATTAAATGAACATGGTTCATTAAGACCACAGCTAATTTTTACAGTAATATCATGAAAGAATTAATTCCTAAAACAGAAATGATCTTAGCAATGCATACTACATCTTTATCTCATTCCAGTATTGTACTACTATCTGTGAAGAAAAACTTTTAAGAATTCTTTTGACAGCCATTTTATTTTTCAATTCACAATTGTAGTTTACTGCTCTGCCCTGAGTATGGTACCAAAAACTCTTCCATATATCATTTATTGTATAATTTAACGTTTCTAATATATATAGTACAGTGGACCCCCGCAAATCGGTTGGTCTGATTATCGGCCGGCTCGATTTTCGATCGCTTTTTTCGGCCAAATTTTTCCCCGATTATCAGCCTACGTACCAGACCTGTCCACCTGCCCCGCATTTGCGTGCCTTGCCGCGCAGGCGTTGTGAGCCAGTCTAGCGTTGTTTACCTTTGAGTGAACATTACCCAGTGCAGTGCGCTCATTCAAACATTTCACAATAAATTTATTGTGTTTATTGGTGGTTAAGTGATTGTCACTGTGTAGCAGGGATGCAGGGAGTGTAGCAGGCATGCAGGGAGTGTAGCAGGCATGCAGGGAGTGTAGCAGGCATGCAGGGAGTGTAGCAGGCATGCAGGGAGTGTAGCAGGCATGCAGGGAGTGTAGCAGGCATGCAGGGAGTGTACAGGCATGCAGGGAGTGTAGCAGGCATGCAGGGAGTGTAGCAGGAAGGCAGGGAGTGTAGCAGGCATGCAGGGAGTGTAGCAGGCATGCAGGGAGTGTAGCAGGCATGCAGGGAGTGTAGCAGGCATGCAGGGAGTGTAGCAGGCATGCAGGGAGTGTAGCAGGAAGGCAGGGAGTGGGGATTTCCCTTCCAAACACTAAGCCCTCCCTCACTCCTCCTCCCTATCTTCCAGATGCCAGCAAGTCTTCAATAAAGGTAAGTAAATGTTATTTTAAATGCAAATTTATTATGTTTTGTTATTATGTGTTATTATGTGTATGTAAAACTATAGTTAATCTTTAAAAAATGTATTTTTTGTGAATATTTTTGGGTGTCTGGAACGGATTAATTGTATTTACATTATTTCTTATTTACATTATTTCTTATGGGAAATAATGGTTCAGAAATAGGCCTAGCTCCTGGAATAGATTACGGCCGATTTTCGAGGGTCTACTGTATCTTGTTTCTATGTCTTCTTATCCCTTGGAGAATAAATTTTAACATTACGCAGATGAATTTGCAGGCTAAGAGTTATCATACCTCAGGTCATTTGAACTCTTTCAGGGTCCAGAGGCCAAATTTCAAAGTGTGCACCAGGGTCCAAGAATTTTCAAAAAAAAAAATTATTTTTTCTTATGAAATGGTAGAGAATCTTTTTCTGAAGGTAATAAAACAAAAAGTACGAAATTTGATGGAAAATTGACGAAATTATGCTCTCGTGAATTTTGATGTGTCAGCGATATTTAAGCATCGGCGATTTTGCCGACGTTGACTCCCATTTTAGGGCAATTACATTATTCCAGTCGACCAAATTCTTAGCTATTTTGCTAGTATTACTTCTATTCTATCGATTAAGCACAAGAAACAGCCCATTCAACTGTTTCAACTACAAAATAAAGTGATCAGAAATTGGTAATTTAGCCAATTTAACACAAAGTTCAAAATATTCAAATTTCAAAATAGAGTCCAGAATAAACAATGCAGGCATTCCTGGCACTAAACTAACATTTCCTCTGTTCATTAGTTATGTTTTCAGTCTTTACAAATGAATTCCATTTTTATTTTTTATTCACATAATGAATTTTTATTCAAACCAAAAATGGAAGATTTACTGTTATGCAATATTGTAATAATTGTATAAATAATATCACCACATTTGTGAACATATATTAGACCCACCAGCTGGTGCGTATTAGACGTGTGAGGTCATTTGTTTACTCATGAACATCAGCAAAAATTTAACATTTCCACTACTTTGAGCTCAGTTTCAAGCCATTTCCAATACTAAAACCAAACAATATCATCTCTATTTCTGTAATATATCTTCCATTCTATCAAATGATACCAAGAAATCGCAAATACAACTATAAAAAGCATACAAAAAACACTGCAAAGTCGCTGTTTTAATAAAAAATTACGGTCTCAGTTTTTTTTTCTCTCATTATGCACAGTGTGCTGCAGTATTTGTTTTATGTGGTGCACACTTACCACATAGATGTATTCTCTCATATCTAGGCCCAAATTTACCGCTCACAGCTTATCTGAGTGAGCTGAGCTCATGGCGTAAACTACGGTTTGGACCCTCAACTCAAAGCCGTAGAACTACGGCACGGACCCTGAAAGGGTTAATGTCGTCCCTAGTTCAAGTATTAGGATTAGTCTGCCCAAAATGCACCACATGCTGGTGGCTGACTTTTGTGCTTAACAATATTTTATTACATGTAAACTATATTACCTGTATACTGCAGAATAGAAATAAATTTATTATTATTATTTTTTTTATTATTTTCTAGGCTGAATTACTTTCCAAAAATTCATTCTAGAGCAGTTTATGAGTTCAGCGTTGTTATCGTTATTCGTGCAAATGGAAAGAGCAATTACAAGTATGTAAATAGTATGTCAATGATGTCAGCTAGGTCTGTATATGTTGTATATGTACAGTGGACCCCCGAGTAACGAACACCCCGGAAATCGTACAATTATGTAAGTGTAATATTGTAAGTGCTTGTGGAAGTGTATTTTTGGGGGTCTGAAATAGACTAACCTACGTGACATTATTCCTTAAGGGAGTAAATTCGTTCGGTAATGGCACTTCGAGCAGGCTTCTGGAATGAAGTTTTTACGTTACTCGGGGGTCCACTGTACTAGTAGAAATAAACATTATTATTATTATTATCATTATTATTATTAAGAGGGGTAATAATGTTAAGTAAACATAGCTATATACTAATCAATAATTGTATACAATATACGAGATATGGAATTCAAATAGCAATGAAAATTGAAAAGAAAGAGTATTACATACCAGTGAGGATGACTGGTGCCAGGTATCATGTGAGGCACTAATGGAGGTGTCAAGGGAATTGTCAAGGGAGGTATTGAGGTAGGAGCGCAAATCTGTGCTCGCAGTTAGTGACACTGACGAATCAGTTTGAACAGACACATTGGCTGCACTGGGTGAATCCTCTGGTCCCTCAGACATTGGTTCTCCGCTCCCATGACTACTGGGGCCCGACGAGGACGATGTCTCTGGTGGGCCCTCGCGTTGTCTACTTTGAGTCATTGATGGTGATGCCAGAGTACTGCCATGAGTCCTGCAACCGCTCAATACTTTCTCACTACCACTGCTCGGACGATCGCGACTACTACCGCATGAATCACAAACCTATACAAAAAAAAAATTAATAAAATGATTTAAGATGCGTATATCTTTCTATATGCATTTGTCATCTCTTGCTATCCTAAAAAGTGGTCAAGAGCCAAGACTTCATTGTCTGCCTTTAGTACCAACAACATAACATGCACATCCATGCTAACACTGTGAGAACTCCTCTCATAAATATATCTCACTCCTGGTCTCACTCTTCCATGTCTTCCAATCAGGTTTCAAGACATACACAATTACCTCAAGACTATCAGATGGAAGAAGTTACAGCTACTGAAGTTTATAATGATACAAAGAATAAGTACTGTACATTAATGAGTGTCATAATCCACTGTTAATAAGTGATGGAGAATGAAAATCTAACCTTGCATTACACAACAAACAACCAGGATAAGTAGTCAATTTTTTACACCAAAATAGTGTGGATTTTTCTAATCCCTTATTAAGAAGTAACTGCAAGACAGTCAAGTAACATAATACGTACTGTTATTAATAACAACACTGCGACTAGCCAAGGAGTCAAACCCATGCTACTTTGGCCCGCCTCATGGTGAGCGAAAACACATGACACTCTAGTCCACGGGACATGGCCAGAGCAGCATGGGTTCGACTCCTTGGCTAGTCACAGTGTTGTTATTGATCAATACCACTCATTTGTGGGTACAATAATAATACTGTCATGTTACTGAGGATAATCACAGTAAATTTTCAAAAAACGGAAAACCTCCCACAAGTGGAAACTTGCCCACTACCCAACATTTAAAGAAAAGCAACAAGGGGCACACAATATACAGAGTAACAAAAGAAGATTGCAAATGCCCCCCTGACCTTCCCTCCTCCTCTATACAAAAAAATCAATTTACCAAATGAAGCAACAGATAGATAATTTAACTTAATTTAGATAGGTTTTGTGGAATGGAACTGGAAGAAAGTGATGAATGACCACGAGAGGAAATCAGATAAAATACAAAAAGCATTTAATAAGAGATAGAGTGTGTTATGAGTAATTACAGAGAATGTCCCCTAAAATCACATTAATAAAACAAATTCATTTTACAATGACAGATTTCAAAACAGCCTTCATACAAATGATAGCCAAAATGCAAAAAGTGCTATTCACATGAGTATGTTCAACAAAAATTTAAAAAATGCAGCAATACTATGGTGAAGACAGGAGGGCCCACATATTCGGCATTTTCTTTTCGGTGTTTCACGCATTCATTGGCTTTCACTCGAGCCATTGTTCATCATGTTCAGTGCTTTAACCGCTTTTCCACCGTTTTCACACAAAAGTTGCTTAAGGGAAGGGTGACCAGCACTGAATTTTAAGGTAAGTATTGTACAGTACTGTATATATCTATTTTATTTTTTTTACTTTTTTTTATGCCTAGCTATATTGAGCACTTAATATATGATAGTGTAAACACGTTTTAGACGCATTCAATAATGAAAAAAAACTTTTCCATTCACCAGCGATTTTTACTTATCGCACAAAGGGGGCCCTCCTGTATGACTAAAAAATAATAAGAAAAAATTAGATATGATATAAAAATGTAAAAACATGCTAGAAAAAGAATCACAAACTAAAGGAATAGAAATTCCAAACAGACTGACAATTCTGAAAAAAAAAAACTTTTATTGGTTGATATTGTAGGAGGCAAAGTGGAGACATGAAACAATTACCACATACAAGATCATAAAAAAAATACCACAAACGATATAAAGACTGTTTTGGCACCAACAATAAACTATTATTAATATAATCAGGGTGGAAGTGTTAAGTTCACAGTGGTCGTACAGCGCATGAAAAATGGAAAGCTATCAGGTTTGATCTGAGGAAAGAAGGACAAGTCCACTTCTTTGGATCAAGAGCCTCATAACAAGTCTTTTAATATCTCAGTAAAACTGCCTCTAAACCTTGTCATTAAACCAGTGGCTTGTTTAAAGATTTAACTACAATTTACTGTATTGAACTGCTGTCTCTCCAATTTTCTAATAATGTCTCTAGTATACTCTTCCCATTGTAAGGCAGAACTCTCACCCATGTATTATGATGGTTGTTTAGTTGATGGTGGCAGTTTGTGCAGCATGGAGGTTGTTGCTTCTGTAACCGCTGTCGTTCATGCTGGAACTGTACCGCCTGGTCGCGTAGTGCTCGGGCCTCCACCCGCTCTTCTTCACTAAGCTGAAATATTTTTTTTATATTGTTTTCTCTTTCATGATCATGTCAACAAAAAAGAACATTTAATGCTCTTATATTTACCTGTCTGTCTTTAACTTTAAGCACAAAACCTACTTTACAAATGACAGTAACAAACAAAAAACTTCATTTCCATAAAGTGAAGTACATATGTACTATACTGTACAGTATACAATTAGGGTAAGTGACATGTAAACTACTTTATAGAAAGCCCCTTGTTATGCAAGGCACTGCAGGCAACCTTAACACTAATTTATGATTACTAAACAATGAGAGATATAGTACATGATAATAAAGTATTCTGTAATTCAATAAATTTAATTAAGATATACAGTGGTCCCTCGGTTTTCGCCGAAAATTCGTTCCAGAATGCTGCTCAAGTGCTATTACCGAACGAATTTACTTCCTTAAGAAATAATGTCACATAGGTTAGTCTCTTTCAGACCCCCAAAAATACACTTGCAACAGCACTTACGAAAATACACTTACATAAATGTTCGAGTTTGGAGATGCACGAAAACCGAGGGATCACTGTATATTAAAGATGAAGCTAGGTACCTGAATTGATACAAAAATGCCTTTCCAGTAATAAACGTGAGTTGAAGGAAGGATGGAACAAGTACAGGGACAATATTGGGCTTCAGGAAATGTTCAGCATAATAAATTGTTGTCAGAATCACATTAAGGTACTTATGGAAGTGGTTTTTTTATGCACATTGAGTTTCTATGCAGGATGAGTCGGACATCGGGAATATCACAAAAGATTTTTGTGTCTAGTATTATGTCAGCGGATGGCTTTATGAAGGATGAGGTTAACCATAGAACTGATGAAGGAAACAAGGTGAGTGGTGCGTTGAGGTATCTGTGGAGACAAAAAACATTATCTATGGAGGCAAAGAAGGGAATGTATGAAAGTATAGTGGTACCAACACTCTTATATGGGTGTGAAGCATGGGTTGTAAATGCTGCAGCGAGGAGGCAGCTGGAGGCAGTGGAGATGTCCTGTCTAAGGGCAATGTGTGGTGTAAATATTATGCAGAGAATTCAGAGTGTGGAAATTAAGAGGAGGTGTGGAGTTACTAAAAGTATTAGTCAGAGGGCTGAAGAGGGGTTGTTGAGGTGGTTTGGTCATTTAGAGAGAATGGATCAAAGTAGAATGACTTGGAGAGCGTATAAATCTGTAGGGGTCGTCTTCGAAAAGGTTGGAGGGAGGGGGCAAAGGAGGTTTTGTGGGCGAGGGGCTTGGACTTCCAGCAAGCGTGTGAGCGTGTTAGATAGGAGTGAATGGAGACGAATGGTTTTTGGGACCAGATGAGCTGTTGGAGTGTGAGCAGGGTAATATTTAGTGAAGGGATTCAGGGAAACCGGTTATTATAGATTTAGCCGAATTTGAGTCCTGAAAATGGGAAGTACAGTGCCTGCACATTAAAGGAGGGGAATGGGATAGTGACAGTTTGGAGGGACTATTCTAAATACGTAGTAGTATCTGAGCGCCTCTGGAAAGACAGTGATTATGTATGAGTGAGATGAAAGTGTTGAATGATGATGAAAGTATTTTCTTTTTGGGGATTTTTTTTTTTGGGTCACCCTGCCTCGGTGGGAGACGGCTGACTTGTCAAAAAAAAAAAAAAATTATGCCTATGAGTTCTGTTGCAGCTATCAAGAAAGAGTTTGAGGACAGGATTGATATTAGAATTGATTGTCCTGTATATGTAGTATGCACAGTAGTATAAGTAAATTCTATATAGTTCCTTGATAATGTGAGAAGTCACGAAAGCACTTGGAATTTCACTATTTTTTCACAGTGGTTGTTTTGCATATTGTGATATCACCTGTTTACTGTGATCGTATTGAATATATTAATTAAGTTTAGACTTCTGAAGAGTGGTTAAGTGTGTTGCCTGGTACTAGACTGGGTGATCAGTTGCACTGATGAGGTTATGCTCATGATGGAGACATATTGGTATCTGTTGTTAAGGTAGGACTTTAGATAAAATGGATGACCCCTGATACCATAATGTTTAAGATGCAAGATGCCGCAGTCTACTATATCAAAAGCTTTCCTAAGGTCTATAAAGAGGCCTAGTGAATATTCATTATTCTCAATAGCTGAATAAAGGAAGTGTTATTTTTATAACTGCATCACTTGGGTTTTTATTTTTCTAAAACCAAACTGGCAGGGGATGATTATATTGTGTGACTTTAGAAAAAAGTATAATTTCTTGTGGATTAATTTTTTGAAGATTTGGGATAACAATGGTAAGTTATAGGTCAATAGTTATTTACACTGGCTGGGTCCCCAACTTTGTGTACTGGGGTAACCTTGCCGTCTTAAGCACTGTCGGAAATGAGTTTGTTTCTAATAATTTGTTAAACAATATCGCAATGGTGGATGAAAATACTCAAGTATTATTCTGTTGTGTCACTGCCCATCAAAGCAATTACCAAATATGTGGTGGCCTGTGTATAATACTCAGCCTATATTATCATATACATACAGTGGACCCTCGGTTTCGTTCACCTCCAAACTCGAACAATTATGTAAGTGTATTTTCGTAAGTGCTTTTGTAAGTGTATTTTTGGGGTCTGAAATGACTAATCTAATTTACATTTGTCCTTATGGAAACAAATTCGTTCAGTAACGGCACTCAAATAGCATTCTGGAAAGAATTGTCCAAACTCGAACAATTATGTAAGTGTATTTTTGTAAGTGCTTTTGTAAGTGTATTTTTGGGGGTCTAAAAGGACTAATCTGGTTTACATTATTCCTTATGGGAACAAATTCGTTCGGTAACGGCACTTGAACAGCATTCTGGAACGAAATAATGACGTAATCCGGGGGTCCACTGTATGTGGTAGCCTGTGTATAATACCCAGCCTCTATTATCATATACTATGTGGTAGCCTGTGTATAATAACCAGCCTCTATTATCATATACAGTGGACTCCCGAGTTTCGTAAAAACTTCACTCCTGAAGTGTGCTCAAGCGCCATTACTGAACGAATTTACTCCCTTAAGGAAAAATGTCACGTAGGTTAGTCTATTTCAGACCCCCAAACATACACTTCCACAAGCACTTACAATATTATACTTACATAATTGTACGATTTCCGGGGTTTACGAAACTCAGGGGTCCACTGTATGTGGTAGCCTGTGTATAATACCCAGCCTCTATTATCATATACAGTGGTACCTCGGTTAACGATATTTTTTCATTCCAGAATGCTGTTCAAGTGCCATTACCAAACAAATTTATCCCCATTAGGAATAATGTAAAATAGACTAGTCCTTTTAGACCTCAAAATACACTTACAAAAGCATTTAAAAAAATAAACTTACATAAAAGGGTGAGTTTGGGGACCATCGTTAACTGAGGTACCACTGTATGTGGTACCCTGTGTATAATACCCAGCCTCTATTATCATATATGTGGTAGCCTGTGTATAATAACCAGCCTCTATTATCATATACAGTGGTCCCTCGGTTTTCGTGCATCTCCAAACTCGAACATTTATGTAAGTGTATTTTCGTAAGTGCTGTTGCAAGTGTATTTTTGGGGGTCTGAAATAGACTAACCTACGTGACATTATTTCTTAAGGAAGTAAATTTGTTCAGTAATGTCACTTGAGCAGCATTCTGGAACGAATTTTCGGCGAAAACCGAGGTACCACTGTATGTGGTAGCCTGTGTATAATAACCAGCCTCTATTATCATATATGTGGTGGCCTGTGTATAATACCCAGCCTCTATCTCCTTTGTGTCTAAAAGCTTTACAATCTCATGAGTGAGTTAAATCAGCCTTTTAACTAATGTTTGTGCTACTATCTTGTCAAGTAAACTTAAAAGCATTTTCTTCCCTCCACAATCTATTATCTTAGCATTTCATCTTTCCACTACATCAATAACTTAACAGACAACCACCTCCACCACACGTACTTGTATAACCAAGCCAGATGCTTCCTTTCCCTCATATCCCCAATGGATAAATGAGTGGGAAGTATGTGCCTACAACACCTTTACATCCCTCAAACTTGCTCTTACATATTGTAACCTTGAGCAGTTCTTATCCAGTTAGTCTTGAAAGAGGAGAGGTCACAAGAGATAAATGTACATCTGATGTGACCACACATTGTGTATACAGTGGACCCTCGGTTAACGAAATTAATCCGGTCCAGGAGCTATTACTTAATCTGAATCTTTTGTTATCTGAAACCTTATTTCCCATAAGAAATAATGTAAATACAATTAATTCGTTCCACAAAAAATAATCACTCAAACAAAACAATAACATTTACTTACCTTTATTGAAGAGTTGCAGGCATCTGGAAGATAGAGTTGCTGACAGAGGCAGGGTGTTAATGGTTGGAAGGGAAATCCCCCTCCAAAAGGACTTCAGGTAACAAGTCCCTCTCTGGGGTTACTTCCCTTCTTTTTCTTTTAATGCATGAATGCTACACTCCCTGCATGCCTGCTACACTCCCTGCATGAATGCTACACTCCCTGCATGAATGCTACACTCCCTGCATGAATGCTACACTCCCTGCATGCCTGCTACACTCCCTGCATGCCTGCTACACTCC
Source organism: Cherax destructor (assembly GCA_009830355.1). Taxonomy (NCBI): domain Eukaryota; kingdom Metazoa; phylum Arthropoda; class Malacostraca; order Decapoda; family Parastacidae; genus Cherax; species Cherax destructor. The sequence continues at coordinate 14,111 of WNWK01045012.1, forward strand.
CTGCATGCCTGCTACACTCCCTGCATGCCTGCTACACTCCCTGCATGAATGCTACACTCCCTGCATGAATGCTACACTCCCTGCATGAATGCTACACTCCCTGCATGAATGCTACACTCCCTGCATGAATGCTACACTCCCTGCATGAATGCTACACTCCCTGCATGAATGCTACACTCCCTGCATGAATGCTACACTCCCTGCATGAATGCTACACTCCCTGCATGAATGCTACACTCCCTGCATGAATGCTACACTCCCTGCATGAATGCTACACTCCCTGCATGAATGCTACACTCCCTGCATGAATGCTACACTCCCTGCATGAATGCTACACTCCCTGCATGAATGCTACACTCCCTGCATGAATGCTACACTCCCTGCATGAATGCTACACTCCCTGCATGCCTGCTACCACTGGGGTGCCACTAGGAAGCTTCTTTGGACCAATGGTGACTTACATATTTCACAGTGACAATCACTAAACCACCAAAAAGACACCAAATATATTGTGAATCTTTGAAAGAGCACGTTAGGTAATGTTCTCTCAATGGTAAACAACGCTCACTGGTGTCCTGCGCTTGCGCGGAGCAGCGGACACGTCTAATACCTTTCGGTAACCGAGGAATTTTTCGCTAACCGATTCCGAAAAAGCTTACGTTTTCCGGCTTACGTTAACGGAACCTTTCGTTAACCGAGGGTCCACTGTACAGACGTTGTGTCAACATTGCTACAGTAAAACTTTAATTTAACAGACTAATAGGAGGGGAAGAGGAACAG
>WNWK01045013.1:0-14890 GCA_009830355.1 Cherax destructor
TTTTGGGGACTCTCAAACACGAACCCCTTTTTTTCCCATAAGTTTGTTAATTTTTAATAAAAAATTATCAACAAAATTTTTTTCAGGAACGTAACTATGTGAAAAATGCGCCCTTTTTTGCAGCTGGGTCGGGGGGGTGAGGGTGAAAAATTTTTTCCCATGTGTGTTTGAAGGCATGTTGCTTGTGGGGGTCTGTTTTTTTTTGTGTTATTTGGAAAAGTGTGCTGTTTGAACCCCCAGAACCTTCCCCGGCGAAAGCCCAGAATTCCGTCTCCCAAATGTGGTATGTGTCAGCAGCCTGGACAGTGATTGCCATTTTTGGCATATCACCCAAGCTGTGGATGATGATGTTTCTAAGGAAGGTGGGTCTCTCTGACTTGTGGGTATCTGTGGTGGTTGGTGGAAAGCTGCCTGTAGTGGAAGGTTTTTGTCCTTGAAAGGCGAAAGGAGTACAGTGGTCCTCGTTTTAGATGGTCCCAAAATGCCCTTTTATGTAAGTTTATTTTTAAATTCTTTTGTAAGTATATTTTTGGGGGTGAAAAGGACGTCTATTTTACATTATTCCTTATGGGGATAAATTTTTTTGGTAATGGCGAACAGCTTCCCCGAAAAAAAAAATATCGAACCCCGAGGTACCACTGTATCTGGTATTTTTTTTTCTTGGGAATGGAGTTTTCAGCAGCGATTATAGTTTTTTGTATAAGATTTTTTTGTGTGTCAATGTCTGATGTAGGTTTGTTGAAAAAGTTATGAAAAAGGGTTGTTTTTTAAAAAGGCACCCCCAGTTTGCCCTGGAAGGAAGGTATTTGCAGAAGGAATAAATGGGGTTTCAGAGATGGGAATGATATATGTGGCCCCACCCAAAAAGTGAGCCGGGAAATGTGGTGATAAAAGAAGGGGGGGTCTGTTTGTAATGATAATATCTGGTTTTCCGAAAAGGGGGGTGAAGACGTGTTGAAATGTGGGCCAAGGTGAATGAGGTTTTTTTGGGTGATTAAGTGTTTGTTGTTTCCCCCTGAATGTTTGTGTTTTGTCATGGAAGTCTTTTTTGCTTTTTGGTTTTCAAGAAGATTACAGGAATGTTAGAATGGTTGAAGGGATGTAAAAATGTGATTTTAAATTTTGGGGTTTTGGGGCGAGCATAAGTGGTGAGAGAATAATGGGGCCATGGAGGTGTAGAGTTTTACTGCCAGGCTGTGGGGGCAGGTAAAGGGGGGTGTTTGGGGAATCATATCAATAGTACTGTTCACCGGGGCCTACCATTGGGGGGTCACAGACGAGAGTGTAACCCCAGTGTCTATCGCTGGGTGTCCCCCATGTTTTTAAAGCAGCACATCGGGCTTAGCCTCAATGTTCAGCCAGGACGTGCTTTTTCATGTTGAGCTGCATATGTTAAATGTGGCCTTAAAAGCCATGTTCAATGTTATTTTGGGGGGGTATAGAAGTTTTACGGGGGATTCCCATTTTAGTTTACCATCTGTAGTGGTTTCAGTGTATTTTTAGAATCTAATTTATTGAGTAAGATGTCTGGGGGTTTTTTTGGGTTTTGTTGTTTTTTATATTTTTACTTCCTGCTTTGGGGTTGGTGTTTTGGTTTTTTTTGGTTTTTAACATATGCTTCTGGGGGGGGTGTTGGGTTTGGCTGTGGCATCGTGAGTTGCGTCCTTTTTTATTTTGGGTTTTTTTCGGGGACCTGGGAGGTAGGAGAGGAAAGAAGAGGTAGTGGTGCTGGGGGGGGTATAGGGGTTTTTTGTAGGTTCTGTGTTAACAGGATGTATAGATGGGAAGGAAGTGGGGGTTTTGTTATTTTCCCCTTATTTATCATAAGGGGCCATGTACTAGCATGGGAAAATTTTTTTTAAAAAGGGCTTAGGGAAAAAAATACTTATAGGCTAAATGATACTTACTCAGGCTTACCCCCTTTCATCTAAAACTTATTGGTCCTCTCACATTCCTCTAAAAAAGGGTTTTTTAAACCAACATTATAAAAATAGTGCTATATTAAGAGGTATATATACATATAATGTACAGGTCTCCACTCCAAAAAAATATAACCAGCCCCCCAAAAAAATTTTTGGGTTTCCCCCCCCACCTTTGACTTTTTTCTTAACATTTTTTAACTCCCCAGTGTTTTTTCCCCGAAGATCACAAATATCATGGTAACATCACCCCACCCCATGGACACCATTCGCCCAGAACACAAAGTTAAGGTCAGCTATAACAATCCCCCGCCCCTGCATCAGCCATGTTTTCCAGGAAAAGGGGGGGGAAAAAAGTCTCTGTCCCCCCTCTTTTTATAAACAAAAAAAAAACTATCATTTTTCACATCCCCCATGTACCCCAATATACCCCTTTTGTAATTACAATGAGACATGCAACTTATAAACAAAAATTTAAAAAAATTTTTTTTATATTTATAACCTATTATATTGAAAAAAATCAGTTTAATTCAGTTTTTAAATTTTGGATGGCCTAGCCTTTAAACATCTTAAGCAGATTTGATTAATTCAATAAAATTTGGTATTCATGTTATTTAATTACAACAATACATGCTGGGTTCCAAGCCCCCCTAACAAGTCCATAATACCCCATAACACCCCCACCTCCAGAGGGGGCCCGGGAAAACTAGTCGGCCCCCGGGGAAAAAATGGAAAAAAAGTCTTAGCCTGAAGGTGGTAGTAACACTACTAGAGGGTTTACATATACCCCAGCACCATAACTACACTTCACTGTACTGTTTTCCCAAAAGGGCATACAACATGGCAATTACAAATTTTCATGGCTCCACTGAACCTTCCCAGAATATACATGCCCCCCCCTTTCCTACACCATAAAAAAACCCCGTAAAAAGGGGCAATACTAGAACAGAGTGCAGAGGTTTTAAAAAAAGTTCCCCTATCCCCATACTGAAAGGCGTAACCCTTAACTCTTTAGTTTAAAAAATAATACATTTTTACAAGGCGGGGCTCACCAAAAACCCACTGGGCCCAAAAACCCCAGGGGCCCTGTCCTTTTCCGCTGAATAAATCCAGCAGGCAACTGGTACTCCAGGATGTCATCTTCCTGATCAGGAGAGGGAGTAGCCCCCAAACCCAGAGCAGTCAGGTATACCCCGGGGCAGAAACTTACAAAAACATGTCAATTTCTTACGTGGGGCCAAACCCCCAAAAAGTGAGTTTTTTCCGGTCAACACCCAAAACCTTTAAATGGTCAGGCACTTCCCCCATCTTCCGAGGACCCCACTCCTACTTTCCCCCCCAAATCGCCCCTACAACCCCCCCCTTTTCCCCCTTGGAACTCATTCTGCCCAGAACACAAATTAAAAGGTCAGCTATAACAATACCAGCTCACTGCATCAGCCATGTTTTGGGGAAAGGGGGAGTGTGGGAAAGGGGGCCCCCTCTAAGTTTTTCCCCCCAAAAAACAAAAAAACCTATACCTTTTGCACACCCCCCCACATGATTTTCAATTTTCTTATGTAATTACAATGAGCATCAACTTATAAACTAGTATTTAAAAAAAATGTGTGCATTTATATTTATAACCTATTATATTGAGAAAATGAGTTTAAATTCAGCTTTTTTAAATTTTTTTAAGGATGGCCTAGCCTTAAACTTTAAGCGGTACTTCTGATTTTCAATAAAATTTGGGGTATTTTTTATTTAATTACAACAATACATGGGGCCCCATCCCCCTTAAAAATTTTCCAAAAATCCCCAAACAAGGTTTTTTGGGTTTTTTGGGGAGGTTGATAATGGTCATGGGGGGAAGTTTTTTTTGGGAGGGGTTAGGTTAGTTTTTAAGATTCTAGGATTTGGAGTCTGTTTCCCCTGAGATTTAGGAGGTGGGGAAAATTTGGGGGGAAAGGGGAAAGAGACGTTATGTTGTTTACGGTAAAAGTTCTTGGGGAGAGTTTTAGTAAAGTCTAAAATTTGGAAAAAATTAATTTTCGTGACGATTACAAAAATCTTTTCGTTTTTTGGGGGTTTGGGTATGTTAGAAGACAGAGATGCGGCCAGCCTTTTTTATTGTGTTTGCGTTGGGTGGAGGGGGGGGAGGAAGTAGGATGGGAGGTGGCTGGGAAAAGGGGGGAAGCAAGTAGCAGAGGTTTTTTTGGGGATTGGAATTTTTTTTGGGGGATTGGGGATTAGGAGAAAAGGGGTTGAGAGAGTTTGCTTTTTTACCTAAGCGTATGGAGGGGTGTTTTTTTCTTTTGGACTTGGGGAAGGAGGCAGCATGGTAATTTTCCAAGTTTGGAGATTTTTTGGGGGGTTAGTGCAGGAAGACCAGTAGTGGGGGAGGGAAAACATCGGGAAAAATTTTGGGGTTTTTTGGAGGCAGGGGGTTTTTTTTCATCCCCAATTCCCCAAAAAAATTTAAAGCATTAAGGGGAATGGAGGAAATTTGGGGAATATATAGGGGGTGTTAGGAATAATAAACATTTTAGGGACCCCAAGGTGGGGGGTTTTAGTGGTTCCCCTCAGGTGTTAAGTTTGGAGGTGGAATAAGTCTTCTACTTTACATTGTTTTTTTTTTCGATGTCCAGTCTTAAGTCATTAAGGTCATTATCATAGTCCCCCAGGATATTTTTTAAAATTTTTTAATTTAACTGTGCCCTGGCCCCATTCTCAGGAGCCCCGTTGATCAAAAAACTGGCCTCGGGTTTTTGATCTAATATTTGGGGGCAATAGGTCTTAACTTGAAGCCAGGGTTGGTTTTTATAGATGTTCAGGGAGGAGTTTTGGGGAAGTTGGTATAAGGTAGAAAAACATTTATAGGTTTTCCGGGGTTTTAGAAAATTGGGGGGAGAGTATAATTTTCATTTGGTCGAGAAGCAGTAAAAATATGAAAAAATTCGGGGGGAGCCCCAAAAGAAATAATAATAATGGCAAAGGAGGTGTTTTTTTTTGCATGAAATTCCCTTTAAAATTTGACCACATTATTGGGTAGTTGAAATCGGTAAATTGGTGGTTTCTTGTACGCAATCGGGGGAACAAATGGAGTTCTAAAGAAATAGCAAAAAGTTTGGTCGGTTTTAAAAAGGGGAAATTTGGGCCCAAAATAGGGCTTATTTGGTGAAACGCCGATGCGTAAAACAATTTCCCCCCCAAACACTAACTTCGCGGGACGTAATTCCGTAAGTTTTCCATCAAATTTCATATTTTTGGGTTCCCTTACCATCGGGAAAAGATTCCCCATCATTTCATAAAAAAAATAATTGATTTTTTTTCCCCAATTTGGGGACACCAGGAGACCCCCCAGGATTTGGGGTTGTGACAGTAAAAAAGTTAATCCCCCCATTACCTTACTCTTACCTATTTTACTTTCAATTTTTCCCCTTTTCCCCCTCCCTCCCAAACTCGTCCATAACCTTTGCAACTTTTTTTAAAATTGCCCAAAAAACACAGTAATCATCAGAAAAAAGTGTCAACCCCATTTGTATTTGTTCCCCCCAATTTAATCCCCCCCTTTTTCCCCCAACCCCCAGCATATACTTTTTTTACAACCCCATCTATAAATATGTTAAACAGCCATATGACATTACACACCCCCTTTTAAGACCTACTTTTACTGGGTTAGGGGAAGAGTGTAAAAAAAAGCCTGTATTTGTTTTACATGATGGGGGGATTTTTGGTTTTTTTTTCTGTCTCATAAACATGCAAGATTTGGGATATGTCTTGTTACTTCTACTTACACTTAGGTCACACTAAAATTCATGTACAAACATATATATCCCCCTTGGGGTTTTTTCTATTTTCTTATTAGTTCTTGTTCTTATTTCCCTTATTCCAGGGGAAAGGGGGAAAAAAAATTTTCCCCCCGTAACCCCATGCATGTAAAAAGAGTCAACTAAAATGGGGAGGGGGGCTAAACCCCCCTTCCTGTATACATTAAAAAAGTTAGAAAGAGAAACTTTTTTTTTTTTGGGGGCCCCCCCCTTGGTAAAAATGGAACGGTTGAAAAAAAAAGGGGACGAGTTTGGGAGGGTGTGTAAGGTAGAAAGTAGAAAGTTGAAAGTGAACATAGATAAAAGGCGATGAGGTAAAAAACTTTAGGTAAAAAAAATTGGATATCACTTTAAAAAGGGTGGGAGGGGGAAGAAGAAAAGTTTTCAGTTTTTTTGGGATTTGACTTGGCGGAGGGTTTTTTATAAAGGGTTTTGGGTTAACCATAGGATTGATGAAGGAAAAGGTGAGGGTGCATTGAGGTATCCATAGAAAAAAAAAAGGGTTATCCAGGGCCCCGCAAAAAAGGGAATAAAACGAGATAGTGGCCCCAACCCCTCTTATACTTAATACCCCCCAGTTACAAAAAAGCTAAAAAAAAACTTCTAAAAATTTTAAAAAGACTATTTGTTAATTTTTTTCAAATTTTAAAATTGTTTTAATTTCATTATTTTTTATTGCTAATGGGGGCCCCAGTTACAAAAAAAAACACGGGGAAAACCCCCACTAACGTAAGCTCCTTAAAAAAAAAATAGTAAAAACGTAAGCTTTTTCGCAAAATATTTGTCTCGGGGCGTACCCCTTCCGCCCCCCCCCCTTCCCCACGCCGGACCCCAATTTAAATTGTTTACCATTAAGGGGAAAATTCCCAGTGCCTTTTCAAACACTCACAATTACTTTTTTTTTTTTGGTGGTTTAATGATTTGAGGCTGCCCCCCGACCCTGATGACCCTGTCCTGTTGTGGAAGATATTGGCTTTGGGGGGCAGCCGGGGGGTTGGGGTGAGGGTTTTAGGATGTGGAAGGTTGGTGGAGGACCCGGGGAGAGTAACCTTTGCACTTTCTCTAATTTTTTTGACATGTTTGACCAGGTGTGGGTTCCAAACTGGTGCTGCATACCCAATATGGGCCTACGTACACAGTGTAAAAAGTGTTTGAATAACTCCTTCAAGATGTGAAATGCTATTCTTAGGTTTGCCAGGCCCCCTTTCTGCAGCAGTTATTTGGTTGATGTTTTCTCGGAGATGTGCTCGGTATGATCTCACCCAAGATCCTTTTCTTTGAGTGAGTTTGCAGTCAATCTCCTTATGGTTGAAACCCCATAAGATAACTTTGCCCTGATCATGTGGACCCCTTCTGTTTACTCTCATCATATTCCTTCTTCTTCCTGTTGTTGGTGGTGGGTTGTATATCACTGCTACTTCCTTTTGGGTCCCCAGTAAGAATGTGTTATCCACTACCCATGTAACTGTCCTCCCATCCCCGTCCATTGGTTCTTTTTAGCAGCAACCCCCCCCCTCTGCTCCCCCCCACCTTTTTCCCTTTTGGGATCTGATTAACAGATGGGAAGATCTTTTTTATTTGGCATGCCTGTAGTGCTGTCATGTCCCGGGGATGCCTAGTGACTTTTCCTGCCACTCTTCCTCTTTTATAATTCCATCTGGAATTGGTGCCCAGCCCCAGCTTCCTTTCTAGGGCTGTGTTTTGGGAGGTGGGAGGGATTACTCACCTGTTGGATTGCAGGGGTCCAGTCAAAGTTTCCCGGCCCCGCCCTTCACTGGCCGCTACTGGCACTCTCCCGGTCATGAGCTTTATCATACCTCTTCTTGAAGCTATGAATGGATCCCCTCCCTTTTATCACTTCCGATTCCACCTCCTGGGCCACTCTGTGACTGAAGAAATACCCTAACATCCCTTGATTCATCTGGGGTCTTCAACTTCCATTTGACCCCTTGTTGCTGTGTCCCATCTCTGGAAAAATTCCGTCTCTTCCACCTTGTCAATTCCTCTAATATTTTTATGTCGTTATCATATCCCTCTATTCCCCCTGTCCTCCAGTGTCGTCAGGTCGATTTCCTTAACCTCTCCTCGTAAACACCCTTTGCTCCGGGGCTAGTTTTGTGCAAACCTTTGCACTTTCTCTAGTTTCTTTAGGGGCGGTGGTGGGGTTCCAAACTGGTGCCATCCCAGATGGGACAATACACAGTGTACAGGGTCCCTGTTGATTCTTTTTTTTAAATGTCGGTTTGTTCTTAGGTTTGCTAGGCCCGTATGCTGCAGCAGTTATTTGGTTTATGTGCGCCTCAGGGGGATGTGCCTGGTGTTATACTCACCCCAAGATCTTTTTCTTGGGGTGAGGTTTGTAAAACTCTGGCCCCATAGACTGTACTCCGTCTGCAGTTTTTTTGCCCTTCCCCAACCTTCATGACTTTGCACTTGGTGGGGTGAACCCAGGAGCCAATGGTGGACCAGGCTTGCGCCTGTCCAGATCCCCTTAGTTCTGCTTGGTCCCCGTCCAATTGAATTATTCTCATCAACTTCACATCATCTGGGAAAACAGGGACCTTTTGGAGGCTATTCCTTCCGTCATGTCGTTCACAAATACCGAAACACCGGGCCTAGGACTGATCCCTGTGGGACCCCACTCGTCACCGGCGCCCACTCTGACACCTCGCCACGTACCATGACTGCTGCTGTCTTCCTGACGAGGTATTCCCTGATCCATTGTAGTGCCTTCCTGTTATCCCTGCCTGGTCCTCCAGCTTCTGCACTAATCTCTTGTGTGGAACTGTGTCAAACGCCTTCTTACAGTCTTACTGCTGTCACCCTGTCATAGAACTCCATTAGGTTTGTGACACAGGATTGTTTGTGTGTGTGTGTGTGTTTTACCATAGCAAGTCTCTTGACACAAGAACAAAGGTGCCTCAAACATATTAAAACATTACACCCCACCTGCAGACTCTTAGACTCACCTCTAGCACCACAGTCATGAACACCCAGTCCGCTGGATGGACACTGGAACAGAGAGTTCTCGCGTCCAGTACAAGACAACTTGTCCAGCCAGAACTTGGGACTGCTACGACGCCATGCTGAAAGTAAACAAGAACTTAATACCTAGACCACACACTCCTAACTAGATACAGGACTGATGACTGGAGTCACTCAGATGTGACTAATGACTCACAGGACCCACACAGGTGACTGATAACTTACAGGAGTCACTCAGATGTGACTAATGACTCACAGGAGCCACACAGGTGACTAATAACTTACAGGAGTCACTCAGAGGTGACTAATGACTCACAGAAGACACACAAGTGACTCATGACTTACCTGAGTCATTGCTGCCGAACTTATTGTTTCTGGTAAAGACTTGTGCTGCTGGGTAGCCCAGGCTCCTGCACACTAAGTCCGCAGCCTCGAACCCAAACCCATCGTCACACACGTAGCCCCATTCACCGTCCACCTTCACCTGCCATATGATAATAATAATAATAAGCCAAGTTGTTAGCACACTGGCCTGGTATTTAAAGACTCAGTTACCATGGGTTTTAACCCCCATTAAGTTTACCTGTATGTTGCCTTCATGGGGTCCTTCACCCCCGACAAGCTTAAGCTCATGTTTGGTGCTCAAGCTGCAGTCAGCTTCGTCAGAGTTGTCACCACAGGTGTCGACACCGTCGCAGAGCTTGTCGCGGGTGACGCAGCGCTCGTTGTGGCACCGGAAGCGCATCCCGCATGCGGCGCGGCGACTCTCAGTTCGTAAAACTCTTCCTCGTCTGAGGGGATCAGTCCCGATGCTGCCACGTCGTTGCTACTCAGGTGACACCTGATTGGTGGAGAGGCAGGGAAAATTATCTATCACACGAGGGTCAGTATAGTCTATCTACTACACGAGGGTCAGTATAGTCTATCTAATACACGAGGGTCAGTATAGTCTACTACACGAGGGTCAGTATAGTCTACTACACGAGGGTCAGTATAGTCTATCTAATACACGAGGGTCAGTATAGTCTACTACACGAGGGTCAGTATAGTCTCTACACGAGGGTCAGTATAGTCTACTACACGAGGGTCAGTATAATCTATCTACTACACGAGGGTCAGTATAGTCTAATACACGAGAGTCAGTATAGTCTATCTACTACACGAGGGTCAGTATAGTCTACTACACGAGGTCAGTATAGTCTAATACACGAGGTCAGTATAGTCTATCTACTACACGAGGGTCAGTATAGTCTATCTACTACACTAGGGTCAGTATAGTCTACTACACGAGGGTCAGTATAGTCTACTACACGAGGGTCAGTATAGTCTAATACACGAGGGTCAGTATAGTCTATCTACTACACGAGGGTCAGTATAGTCTAATACACGAGGGTCAGTATAGTCTATCTACTACACGAGGGTCAGTATAGTCTACTACACGAGGGTCAGTATAGTCTATCTACTACACGAGGGTCAGTATATCTATCTACTCACGAGGGTCAGTATAGTCTACTACACGAGGGTCAGTATAGTCTACTACACGAGGGTCAGTATAGTCTATCTACTACACGAGGGTCAGTATAGTCTATCTACTACACTAGGGTCAGTATAGTCTACTACACGAGGGTCAGTATAGTCTACTACACGAGGGTCAGTATAGTCTATCTACTACACGAGGGTCATTAAGACTGCTGGTTAATGGGGTTTAAAGTCTACTACACGAGGGTCATTAAGACTGGCTGGTTAATGGGGTTTAAAGTCTACTACACGAGGGTCATTAAGACTGGCTGTTAATGGGGTTTAAAGTCTACTACACGAGGGTCATTACTTACTGCTTGGAGGCTTCACTATACATAAATCCTCTGCATAATAGTGTGTCCAGACACCTCTTAGCACAGACGCCCACGTCAACCCTGGTCAGTGTTGCCAGCACCTGTCTGACTACCAGCGTCATCCTCCTGCGTACCTCGTAGCCCTGAAGACATGATGACTGTGTTAGTCGACTCCATGATGACTGTAAACTACCATGATGACTGTAAACTACCATGATAACTGTAAACTACCATGATGACTGTGTAAACTACCATGATGACTGTAGACTACCATGATGACTGTGTATACACATATGACTGTGTTAGTCGACTACCATGATGACTGAGACTACCATGATGACTGTGTATGGAAATAAATGGTATAAAATACCGACACAATGGAAAAATAAACACATAAGCAGTATAATGTGATCCTTTATTGACAACGTTTCTTCAACGCTATCCCACATAGAACTCAAGAATGGAACACTGCAGGTCCTTTAAGTCACACAAAGTTTTTAACTATCACACTACTTTTAAGACTGTCACATGCAGCTTTCCACCTGACCCAGCATTCTCCACCTGGATAGAGGCATGGTTGATAAATAGGCAGAGAGAGTTTGCATAAATGGAGAGAAATCAGAGAGGGAAGCGTCACGAGCGGTGTTCCACAGGGGTCGGTATTGGGCCCCTTGTTGTTTACAATCTACATAAACGACATAGATGAGGGAATAAATAGCGACATAAGCAAGTTTGCCGATGACACCAAAATAGGCCGTCCAATTCATTCAAATGAGGACATTAGAGCACTCCAGGAAGATTTGAATAGACTGATGCAGTGGTCGGAGAAGTGGCAGATGCAGTTTAATATAGATAAATGCAAAGTTCTAAATATTGGACAGGACAATAACCATGCCACATATAAACTAAATAATGTAGATCTTAATACTACTGATTGCGAAAAGGATTTAGGGTTCTGGTTAGCAGTAATCTAAAACCAAGACAGCAGTGCATAAGTGTTCGCAATAAAGCAACAGAATCCTTGGCTTCATATCAAGAAGCATAAATAATAGGAGTCCTCAGGTTGTTCTTCAACTCTATATATCCTTGGTTAAGCCTCATCTAGATTATGCTGCACAGTTTTGGTCACCGTATTACAGAATGGATATAAATGCTCTGGAAAACGTACAAAGGAGGATGACTAAGTTGATCCCATGTATCAGAATCTTGCCTATGAGGATAGTCTGAGGGCCCTGAATCTGCACTCTCTAGAAAGGCGTAGAATTAGGGGAGATATGATTGAGGTGTATAAATGGAAAACAGGAATAAATAAAGGGATGTAAATGGCGTGCTAAAAATATCTAGATTGACAGGACTCGCGAATGGCTTTAAGTTGGAAAAATTCAGATTCAGGAAGGATATAGAAAGCATTGGTTTGGTAATAGAGTTGTCGATGAGTGGAACAAACTCCCGATTACAGTTATAGAGGCTAAAACGTTGTGTAGTTTTAAAAATAGGCTAGATAAATATATGAGTGGATGCGGGTGGGTCCTGACTAGCTTGTGCTACTAGGTCAGATGCTGTGCTCCTTCCTTAAGTGAATGTAACCTGACCTGGCTGGGTCGGGGCATTGGCTTAAGCCGGTGGTAGACTTGGACTTGCCTCGCATGGGCCAGTAGGCCTGCTGCAGTGTTCCTTCTTTCTTATGTTCTTATCTGTCTGTGACTTGATAAAGCCCACTGCGTGGGCGAAACGTTGTCAATAAAGGATCACATTATACTGCTTATGTGTTTATTTTTCCATGACTGTGTATACTACAATGATGACTGTGTTAGTCGACTACCATGATGACTGTAGACTACCATGATGACTGTGTATACTACCATGATGACTGTGTTAGTCGACTACCATGATGACTGTATACTACCATGATGACTGTGTATACTACCATGATGACTGTGTATACTACCATGATGACTGTGGTAGTCGACTACCATGATGACTGTGTTAGTCGACTACCATGATGACTGTGTTAGTCGACTACCATGATGACTGTGTTAGTCGACTACCATGACTGTAAACTACTATGATTGTAAACTACCATGATGACTGTGTTAATCGACTACCATGATGACTGTAAACTACCATGATGACTGTGTTAGTCGACTACCATGATGACTGTGTTAGTCGACTACAATGATGACTGTGTTAGTCGACTACAATGATGACTGTGTTAGTCGACTACCATGATGACTGTAAACTACCATGATGACTGTAGACTACCATGATGACTGTAAACTACCATGATGACTGTAGACTACCATGATGACTGTAAACTACCATGATGACTGTAGCTACCATGATGACTGTAAACTACCATGATGACTGTAGACTACCATGATGACTGTATACTACCATGATTGTGTTAGTCGACTACCATGATGACTAAACTACCATGATGACTGTAGACTACCATGATGACTGTAGACTACCATGATGACTGTGTAAACTACCATGATGACTGTGTATACTACCATGATGACTGTGTATACTACCATGATGACTGTGATACTACCATGATGACTGTGGTAGTCGACTACCATGATGACTGTGTTAGTCGACTACCATGATGACTGTGTTAGTCGACTACCATGATGACTGTGTTAGTCGACTACCATGATGACTGTGTTAGTCGACTACCATGATGACTGTAAACTACCATGATGACAGTAAACTACCATGATGACTGTGTTAATAGACTACCATGATGACTGTAAACTACCATGATGACTGTGTTAGTCGACTACCATGATGACTGTGTTAGTCGACTACCATGATGACTGTGTTAGTCGACTACAATGATGACTGTGTTAGTCGACTACCATGATGACTGTAAACTACCATGATGACTGTGTTAATCGACTACCATGATTGTAAACTACCATGATGACTGTGTTAGTCGACTACCATGATGACTGTGTTAGTCGACTACCATGATGATTGTAGACTACCATGATGACTGTGTTAGTCGACTATCATGATGAATGTAAACTACCATGATTGTAGACTACCATGATGACTGTGTTAGTCGACTATCATGATGACTGTAAACTACCATGATTGTAGACTACCATGATGACTGTGTATACTACCATGATGACTGTGTAAACAATCATGATGACTGTGTAAACAATCATGATGACTGTGTATATTACCATGATGACTGTGTATACTACCATGATTGTGTATACTACCATGATGACTGTGTATACTACCATGATGACTGTGTATACTACCATGATGACTGTGTTAGTCGACTACCATGATGACTGTGTTAGTCGACTACCATGATGACTGTGTATACTACCATGATGACTGTATATACTACCATGATGACTGTATAATACCATGATGACTGTGTAAACTACCATGATGACTGTATATACTACCATGATGACTGTGTAAACTACCATGATGACTGTATATACTACCATGATGACTGTGTATACTACCATGATGACTGTGTAAACTACCATGATGACTGTGTTAGTCGACTACCATGATGACTGTGTATACTACAATGATGACTGTATACTACCATGATGACTGTATACTACCATGATGACTGTGATACTACCTTGATGACTGTATACGTCCATCATGACTGTGTAAACTACCATGATTGTATACTACCATGACGACTGTGTATACTACCATGATTGTATACTACCATGATGACTGTAGACTACCATGACGACTTTTATACTACCATGACGACTGTGTATACTACCATGACTGTAGACTACCATGATTATGTTAGTATACTACTATTATCCAGAAAATTGGGAAATTGGGGAAAATTTTAGGAGAAGGTGTGGAGTTACTAAAAGTATTTGTCAGAGGGCTGAAGAGGGGTTGTTGAGGTGGTTTGGTCTTTTTAGGGGGAATGGATCAAAGTAGAAGGGCTTGGAGAGCGTATAAATCTGTGGGGGAAGGAATGCGGGGTAGGGGTCGTCCTAGAAAAGGGTTTGGGGGGAAGGGGTAAATGAGGTTTTGCGGGCGAGGGGGTTGGACTTCCAGCAAGCATGTGTGAGCGTGTTAGATAGGATTGAATGGAGACGAATGGTTTTGGGACATGACGATCTGTTGGAGTGTGAGCAGGGTAACATTTTGTGAAGGGGTTCAAGGGGAAAACCCGTTAATTGATTTTGTTGGACTTGAGTCCTGGAAATAAGTACAATGCCCGCACTTTAAAGGAGGCTGGGATAGTGACAGCTGGGAGGGGCTATTCTCAGCTGTCGTATCTGAAAAACCTCTGCAAAGACAGTGATTATGTATGAGTGTGGTGAAAGTGTTGAATGATGAT
>WNWK01045014.1:0-14890 GCA_009830355.1 Cherax destructor
TGGTGCTAAAGTGTTTTACTCTTTTTATTTACTATTATATTCCCTAAAGTGTTAACTCTCATAATTAAGGTGCTAATTCTGGTGCTAAAGTGTTTTACTCTTTTTGTTTACTATTATATTCCCTAAAGTGTTAACTCTCATTGTTTACTATTATATTCCCTAGTTTTTATTTAAAAAAAAATCTAACTGCCACAGTTCTTATATTAATTTTTATTATAATAATTAAGGTGCTAACTCAGGTACTAATTTACTTTACTTTCATTGTTTGCTATTATTTTCCCTAGCTCCTTTATTCCCAGCTTTAGTAAACTACCATAGTTCAATTAATTGCATTTGTATAAATTGACTAAGGTACAAATTCACGTGCCAAGAACTCTGTCAAATACCTTATATCTCTGCAAACAATTATTAAAAATTTGTAATAATCAAATAGTTACTAAGAATTTAATCTAGTACCATATTATTAAGTTTAGTATTATCTATTATTCTCAGGTCTAGTTATAGAATCACATCAAATCTTATGATTACAGGAATTGATCCTGATATCAACCTAAATCAAACTGATATCAACCTAAATGACTCACATGATTCCGACAGCAAATGCAACTATTACACAGCAGATCAAGCAAAGACATTACTCAGAGCCACCAATAACATAACTATCTTCAATTACAATGTTAGATCTTTGAGCAAACATTATGATGACCTCACAGCACTACTCCAATCCCTCCAGACCAATATGTCAATCATCACACTCACTGAGACCTGGCTAAAGCCTGATACTACAGATGTCTATGCCATCCCAGGTTACACAGCCATTCACAACTGTAGGACAGATCAGCGAGGGGGTGGAATAGCTATATATTACTCAGATCAACTTGAATGTATCAATAACTCTTGCATAAGGGATGAGCATGGAGAATATATTATAGCTAAATTTAAATCAAAAGACCTGCAAAAACCCTCACAGTGATAAACATCTACAGATTACCACAGTCAAACATTCACATTTTAGTGAAAAACTAGGTAACCTGATAACTGATGCACACATGAACAAAGACCATTTGCTGCTCACAGGAGATTTCAATATAAATCTCCTACATGACCAGGACCCACAAGTAACAGAATTCACAAACATATGAGCAACTGCTTGTTACTACCAACAATATCAAAACCTACAAGAATCTCCGAGACTAGTACTTCATTACTAGACCACATCTGGACTAATACTATATCCCTCTAAAATCAGGCATATCACAGACAACACCACAGACCACTATCCGACCTTTCTCATAACTAACCTTGGTAAATTGCCCTAGATATTACAAAAGTTACCTTCAGACTACATAATGAGTCAGCTGTAAATAACTTTATAACAGCTATGATTAACATTGACTGGCATAATGAGTTAGAAACATATACAGATACTAATGAATGCATCAAGAATTTCCTTAACAAAACCCACCACCTCTATAACAAACATTGCCCTAAAAAAACTAAACAGATCACAGCTAAGAGACTTAACAACCCCTGGCTAACACCCAGCATCCTTAAATCCATTAACAAAAGGCACCAATATGAAAAACAATACAGAAGGGGTCTAATAACCAGAGAACAATCCAAACGCTACTCATCAATCCTTACCAGCCTGATAAGAAGATCAAAAAAATTGTATTATGAGAACAGACTCCAGAACATAAAAGGTGATATGAAAAGCCCTTGGAAGACCCTATCTGCAATTCTAGGAAATAATAAGATAGCGAAAAACAATACCATCAGATTATCAAGAGCAGATGAACCTCTACTCTCACCTACTGAGACAGCAAACAGACTTAATGTTTTCTTCTCCACCATAGGAAAGAATCTAGCGAGTAAAATCCCAAGCTCAAACACCCGTCCAACAGACTACCTCACAAACACCTACCCTAATACGCTATTCCTAGCTCCTACCAACCCAATTGAAGTCTCGCTCATAATCAACACCCTTAAAAACAAGGCAGGAGACATAAACAGCTTACCAACTTTTATGTACAAAAAAGCTTCACAGGTACTGTCACCAATTATAGCAACACTATTCAATAAATCCATTGAAGCCTCTACCTTTCGATCAATTCTCAAAATAGCTAGGGTCACCCCGATCCACAAAGGAGGTGATCAAACAGACCTGAATAATTATAGACCAATTTCTAATTTACCATTGCTTTCTAAAATCTTCGAAAAATTAATTCATAGACAAATCTATTCCTACCTCGTCTCACACAATGTACTCAACCCCTGTCAATTTGGATTCAGGACAAACAAGAGCACAAACGATGCTATTATGCACATGGAGTTAATATATACAGCACTTGAGAAGAAAGAAGTCCCACTGGGAATCTTCATTGATCTACGCAAAGCTTTTGATACAGTCGACCATGATTTACTGCTCACAAAATTAGCACACTATGGTATAAGGGGGCACCCACTCAACTACCTAAAGTCATACCTCACCAATAGAAGCCAATACGTGTACACAAATGGAGCGAACTCTTCCACACAACAAATTACAGTCGGAGTCCCTCAAGGAAGTGTCCTGGGGCCACTCCTATTCCTCATTTACATAAATGACCTACCGAATGCATCACAACTACTCAAACCCATTTTATTTGGAGATGACACAACATATGTCTTCTCTCACCCAAATCCAGTTATACTGGCCAACACTGTTAATGCCGAATTACAGAAAATATCAACATGGATGACGACTAACAAGCTTACTCTCAATACTGACAAGACCTACTTCATACAGTTTGGAAGCAAAGCCACAAATGTTCCACTTAACATAACGCTCAATGGTACACCCATCACAAGACTCACAGAGGGAAAATTCCTAGGAATTCACCTTGACAGTAGCCTTAAATTCCAAACACACATACAACAAATTTCCAAGAAAATCTCGAAGACAGTAGGCATATTATCAAAGATACGCTATTATGTACCTCAATCAGCTCTCCTTGCACTATATCATTCACTTATCTACCCGTATCTCACCTATGGAATCTGTGCATGGGGATCAACAACATTACATCACCTTAGACCACTCATAACACACCATAAGGCCGCAGTCAGAATGATAACAAATTCCCACTCTAGACAGCATACTCCACCAATATTCAAAAGTCTCAAACTACTCACCGTAAAGAACATTCATACTTACTCTTGTGCCTACTACATATATAAAACTTTACACTCTAATATAAACCCTCCGCTCAAAATTCTCCTCACCAACTTTAATAGGACCCATGACCACAACACAAGACACAGATCACTTTTTGATATACCCCGTGTTCATATCAACCTATGTAAAAATTCTATGCACATAAAGGGCCCCAGAATCTGGAATTCATTACCAGTAAATATTAAGATAATCTTGTCTGAAAATCAATTTAAGACTCAACTCAAAAACCACCTACCCACCCAAAACTAAATGATCATACTATAAACTACTTTGAAAAATGCTCATTATTACTTTCCTATAACCAGGCAATCCTTTACTCGAATTATACAACATGAGCTATGTAACTGGGGAGCTCCCTAAATCTTGGACCAACAGCCTCATCATTCCCATTCCTAAGCCCAATCAACAAAATTCATTTCGCCCAATATCTCTTACTAGCTGCTTATGTAAAACATTTGAGAGGATGATTCTTAATCGTCTCATGTACAGAATCAAACATTTTTGTCCCCCGGTTGCATGGTTTCATGCATGGAAGGAGTGTGCACCAATGCATAGCCACCTTTCTCCTCTGCACACTGACAGCTCATACACTACCTTCCTTGACCTTAAATCTGCTTTTGATGTTGCCAACAGACATGTAATCATTAGTGAACTTGCCAGAATGGATGTTGGAGGATGGCTTCTCCGCTGGATTAAAGGCTACCTGTCCAACAGAAAGTCTTCTGTGTTGTTCCAGGGGCATAGAAGTATAACTAAAGACTTTGAATTAGGAACCCCACAGGGAGGTGTGCTCAGTCCCACTCTATTCAATATTCTAATTAATGCCTTACTTAATGCTATGCCTAGCCAGCCCCATCATTATATGATCAGTTTTGCTGATGATATAATGATTCACACCACCGGATTCTCCAACACCCAAAACATCCTTAACCATGTACTAGCCTCGTGTCAAGACCTGGGGTTGATAATCTCTACTGATAAACAAAGATACTCAATAGGCGTCCTCCTCGACAGAGAGGCACAGTTCGCCAGATCCAGTTGCATGATGGGTCTCTTTTAGAATATGTAAACAGATACAGGTATCTAGGCTTTGAGGTCCCACTACTTGGACCTGTTGTAACGAGACTTTGTCGTCAATACAAAGAAAGGCTGAGAGCACTTAGAGTTGTGGCAGGGTTTCACCCCAGGTATGGTGCTAATGTTAAAATTGTGAAAATGATGTATCTTGCTTATATTAGATCATTAGTTGATTATGCTGCCCCACTACTTGCTCTTGTGTCTGACTGGAAGCTTGGAGGGTTGGAAAAACTGCAGAACGAAGCAATGAGGATCATTTTAGGATGCCCTCGTACTGCCAAAATTTTAAATATGCAGAAAGAACTTGATATTCCAAGCATCAGAGATCGTGTTACTGAAAGAAATATCCTAATTGGGGTTAATATGCTCAGGCAAGCCCATTCAAACCCATGCACGAAGCCCTCCAAACTTTCCTCAGCACTGGTGAACATCCTCCAGATGGATCGAAAAAACTGGAACCGACCTCCGCATGAATCAGATACATGATCTGTGGCAAGTAAGGCAACAGCGGCACTTCTCCGCTCCATGGAATATTACCCCATTCCAAACTACCATCCCTCCATTTCCCCCCAAACTACTTCTTAAATCACAACCAAAGCTTCGCCTTGAAGCCAAACATGATGCCTTAAACTGTATTGATAATTTAGCCAAACAGCACACTCTCTCACAAATTATTTACGTTGATGGTTCTGTTCACCAATCCACTGGTGCAGCTGGTAGTGCTGCTGTTGTCATACAGAGTGATAGCTCTCTTAAAGAAATTGGAGCACGCATCAATAACTGGGCCTCTACCCTTCAGACAGAACTGTTTGCCATACTCCTTGCACTCAAATGCGTCCATGTATCTAAGGTTAACTCTCTAATTGTAACTGATTCTCTGTCATCCATAAATGCTCTCAACTCATCAAGTATAACTTGTAGCATGCTTCGTGTCAGAAGCCAGGCACAGGTATGGTAGGATTCTGGATAGTAGAGTCAGAGTGCACATGCTGTGGATTCCATCTCACATTGGTCTTCAGATGCATGATAGAACTGATAAATTGGCTAAGTTTTATGCTTTCAAGAGGGGATAGATTACAATCTTGGCTTGTTAGTTAGCAGTTTGAGAACAATAATACGAAAAGAACTTCAACTGAATTTTATTGACTTAAGACTCAGGGAGTTTGACACCAGTCAGTCCATCTATCATCATTCTATCATGCAGGAGGAGCCACATGTCTATGGTGCATCCAACAAAATAAGCAGACTCTTGGATGTCACTACCGCCCGCCTCCGGCTGGGTTACAAGTATCTTTGGCAGGTTAAATCACCACCACCAGATGTAGACCAAACAAGATGTAAACTTTGCCAGTTGGATTATTGTCACACCCTGCGTCATTATGTACTGGAGTGCGATAAAATTAATGAATTCAGAGACTACTCATTCAGAAATGTTCAAGATATGTCAAAGTATTTTATCCACAGTGGTATATTACAGACCATTCTGGAAAAATACCCTGACTTTGCTCCCTGTAAATAAAGCATTGACACGTGTGTGTGTGTGTGTGTGTGTATGTACATGTGTGTATGTGTATGTGTGTATGTATATACATGTATGCGTGTGTATGTGTATATGTATATTTGTGTGTGTGATCCAACAATTAAAATTTGCACCAATAACTCATTACAGTTGTGGCTGGGTGTAGACTAATAGATTGCTCATTGCTTTATAATTTGTTCATGAGTGCAACCATGTACAGACGTAAGTAAATTTACTTACATGATTCATTACCTTGTAACTAGTGAATTAATTACCATTGTACCTTGTTCAGCTATCAAAACTTTGGGGCCCAGTCTCTGGACCCTATATATACCTCTGTAATCTGCAAATACCTTTGTAACTTGTCATGATTGTGACCATCTGAGTTCATTACCTTTGTAACTTGCTCAGCTATCAAACTTTGAGGTCCAGTCCCTGGACCCATTATTACCTCTGTAATCTTTTGACTACCGCCCACAGGATGGGTATGGGGTGCATAATAAAGATATCAAACTCAACCTATACGATAATCTTAATTTTTAATAATATGTTACTATTATGTTACCCCTACTCACCCAAAACTAAATACTCATATTATAAGTTAATGTCAAAAATGCTCAATGTTATTTTCCTTAAGATAATCTCAATTCCATATTACCATTCAAGAATCTTAACACCTGTAACAATCTAATATCATTATATAATAATTTAAACAGTAAAATTTCATCATATTGTAATTTTGAAAACAATTTTTAACTAGAATAAACTCAATAAATTTCTCTAATATTAAGTACATAGTGTTTAAGTTACTAGAATAAGCTGCCCCTAATGCCATGACATGTCAGTGGCTCTCCTTGCACTCAATTTACATTGTAACTACCGATACCTATGTAATCTGCAATCTGCAATGAAATAAAATTTACTTTACTTTACTTTACTTTACTTACTAGTGTTCAAGACAGTGACCATATGCCTGATCACATAATTTGCATTTTGTTTGATCATCATCTGTGTGTCTCCCAAACTGCCAGAAGTACTTGTAGCCAAGCCTAAGCCTGGTCACTACAACATCAGTCAGTCTGTTCACATTGCAAGTTGCTCCATAAACATACTTATCTATGTTCATGTTATCATAGTGGGTTATAGATCTACTCAGGCTTCTAACTGCATTCCTATAGCAATCATTTTCATTATTTATTTCTCTCCTAATACTTTTCCTAATGATAGACACAGATATACCAAAGTTATATTCTACATTCTCCTTCTGGGTACTCTTCTTGGCTAACATATCAACTTTATCATGAAGGAGTAATCCAATGTGTGATGGAATCCATAGCAATTATACATTAATTTCTTTGTCCCGGATATTTGAGTATCTATACCTGGCTTCTCCAATGAGCATGCTGTTAGAGTCATTATATGAGTCAAGAGCCTTCAATGATGACATAGAATCAGTAATGATGATAGAGTCAAGCTCAGTGTCATAAGCTAGCTTTAGTGCCATTAGGATTGCAAACAACTCAGTTTGCAGTGTAGACGCCCAGTTGTTAATTCTTATGCCTAGTTCAAAAAAATTATTATTGTTCTTAACTAGTGAGGTGGCAACCAGAGCAGATGCAGCCCTGCCAGAAGACTCCTGTTTAGATCCATCAGTGTATATAACTTGTGATAACTTATTACTACCAGCTAGGCGAGAAATTTCTTCTTGAGCAGTTGCTTTAACAAGTGATTTAAGGAAGGGATTACTAGCAATGAGCTTCTTGGGAGGGGCTTGCAGGTATGTGATATAAATGAACACATCTTCCATGGAGGGTGAAATGCTCCTGTTGCCTACAGTGATACAATTCATGCAGGTTTTAAAAGTTAATGTAATTGCATGTTTTCACAATCTGCACACTAACTGCACCTTTCAAGGCGGGTGAAATTGCTGACCTTGAAAATGTGCAGAGAACCTTCACCGCACGCATAAGTGGGATAAACCACCTCAACTACTGGGAGCGGTTGAAGTTCCTAAACCTGTACTCTCTAGAACGCAGGCGGGAGAGATACATTATTATATACACATGGAAAATTCTCGAGTGCTTAGTACCAAACTTGCACACAAAAATCACTCCCTACGAAAGCAAAAGACTTGGCAGGCGATGTAACATCCCCCCAATGAAGAGCAGGGGTGCCACTAGCACGTTGAGGGACAACACAATAAGTGTCAGGGGCCCAAGATTGTTCAACTGCCTCCCAGCATACATCAGGGGGATTACCAACAAACCCCTGGCTGTCTTCAAGTATGCACTGGACAGGCACCTAAAGTCGGTACCTGACCAGCCAGGCTGTGGTTCGTACGTTGGACTGCGTGCGGCCAGCAGTAACAGCCCGGTTGATCAGGCTCTGGTCCAACAGGAGGCCTGGTCATGGACCGGGCCGCGGGGGCGTTGACCCCTGGAATTCTCTCCAGGTAGACTCCAGGTATGGGTATTTACTTCTAGACATAATAAATTAAGGACCTAATATAGGCTATGAACATTATTCTCACGATTCTCACATTGGCACCATAGTTGGGGTTTTAGCCAGCAACAGCTTTAAGAGCATATAGTCTATCTTTGCATTTTTTTATTTAGTTGTGGTATAGTGGATTTGTTAAAGGGCACATCTACACCAAGATATCTGTAAGTTTTAACGTAGCTAATGTTTTCACCCTGCAAATAGATGGGTGGGGGATGTCGTTTGCTTGTTAATATCTTTGTTTTAGAGGAAGATATTACGAGGCCTAGTCGATTACAAATTGCTTGAACTTCATTAAGAACGGTACTCATCTTTTTATGCCCTGTTGTATGGATCATGATGTCATCAGCATAGCTTATAGCTATATGTTTAGGTGAGGTAGGTAGAACATTTAGTAGAGCATTAATCAGAATATTAAATAGCATGGGACTGAGAACTTCTCCCTGCGGTGTACCTAGGGACATTTCTTTAGACTCGCTTCTAAAGCCTTGGTAGAGGACAGAGGATACTCTGTTTGACAGGTATCCTTTTATCCAGCAGAGTAGGCTACCACCAATATTCATTTTGGCTAGTTCATGTAGTATAACAGTTCTGTTCGCAATATCAAATGCAGATTTTAGATCAAGAAATGTGGCACAAATGTGGAAATACAGTTCTGCACACTCTTACCTTTCATGAACCCATAGAGGGAGGGAAGAGTTGGTGTCTGATTCTATAGTATAATCTGTTAAGTATCATTCTTTCAAAATTTTACAAAGACAACTAGTTAAGGAGATCGGTCTAAATGTATGAGGCTGTTGGGGCTTAGGGATAGGCACAATGAGACTATTGGTCCAGGAAGTAGGAAGAACTCCCTCAATGTAACTGGTATTATACAGTGCCAACAAAGGATTATTAGGCACGTGCCTTAAAGTTCTGAGAATATCATAGGTTATACCATCCTCTCCAGGAGCAGTTGATCGACCTTTAGTTAATGCATTATCTAATTCATACTCGGTGAAGAGGCAATCACTCTCATCAATATTTTGGCTCATAAAATTAATCAGTTTCAACATTTCTTCAGAAGCACTCTCTAAGTTTTCTCTAATATGAGATGGCAGGTTTTCATGCCTGGAGATTTTGGACCAGTCATTTATGAGGTCATTTGCTTTTTCAAGTGGAAAGGGATGAGCAACATTGCCAGTCTTTTTACTGGTTATTTTATTTATACTTTTCCATGCCAGACTTAAAGGGGTAAACCTATTTAATCCACTAACGAATTGTTCCCATTCCTGTTGCCTAAGTTCTTGCTTTCTATTTCTTGCATTTGTTAGTGCAGCTTGGAACGTTCTGAGAAGGTCGAGGGTTTTACACTCACCGTATGCTTTACCAATCCTCCTAGCTGCATGTGTTAGATTGCGTGGCTGTGGGTCATTATAATATTTACATTGGTTTTTATTGTCATTTCTAGTGGAAGGTTTATGTTTTCTTTTCCTGCCCACTTGATCTGTGAGTACAGTCTCAATAGTGGTAACTAGATCATCATTGAATTTTTGTGTGCCAGTGGGCTCGTAATCCTTATACCATTGATCTAAGTGGTTAATAAAGTTATCTCTGTGTTCTGGGTTGAGAATAAGTTTCCTCCTTCTGTATTTAGCTCCTGGCTTGCTGGAGATATGATCAAGATTGACAGTTGTGAGTCTTGGGAAGTGATCAGATAGAAGATCATCAACTATGACAGAGTCATGCATCGTATATGATGTATTAAATCCAAGGCACAGATCTAGTATCTCAGATCTAGTATCACAGATCTAGTGGGCTCAGTAGTGCCTACAATACGAACATTATCATGCTCATTTAGAAATTTCACTAGTTTAGTTCCATTGGTGTTTGTTATAGACCCACCAATATTCTTATGTCTGGCATTAAAGTCTCCAAGTATGAGGGTAGGTTCACTATTGATGCGATCTGGTAAAGCATCAGGTCGAAGCTGGTTTTCTGGGGCATAAAGATTAAAAATATTTATGGAAAAATCACCTGCGTATACTCTGACACCATGATACTGCATGTTTACTCGACTCTGCAGGGTAAGGAGTGAATGTGGCAAGTTCTTTCTGACATACATCACACAACAGTTGGTTGACCTTAAGTTATAAGCTGCATATCCAGACAACTTTGGTGGAGGTACTCCTTCTTTCAGTCTACATTCCTGCAAACAGATAACATCAATATTCTTGGTTGCAATGGAAGCAATGTTCCATGAAAAAAATTGTAATCTATCCATTGTAATGAGTTATTACAATCTCTTGTTCATAAGATGGTAAGACTATTATGCTTTGCCTACAGTGTGCAGACACTTATTTTTGTATCATCAGCAAATTTACTCATGTCACTTGCAATTCCTTCATCAAGGTCATTTATGTAAATTATGAACAACAATGGGCCTAAAACTGATCCTTGTGGAACGCCACTAGTGACTAATCCCCATTCAGATTTGACCCCATTAATGGAAACTCTCTGCTTTCTATTGGTAAGCCATGCATCTATCCATGCTAGAACTTTACATCCTATACCATGAGCTGCCACCTTTCTTAAGAGTCTCTTGTGAGGTACTCTATCGAAGGCCTTACTGAAATCCAAGTAAACTATATCATATTCTTTATCACTGTCTACTGCCCCAAATGTTTTATTGAAAAACGTCAGTAAATTTGTCAGGCAGGAACGACCTCTCGTGAACCCATGCTGAGATTCATTAATCAAATTATGTTCTTCAATGTGACTTCTAATAATATCAGCTATTATTGATTCTAATAATTTGCCTACTATAGACGTGAGGCTTATTGGACGGTAATTTGATGGAATGGACTTATCCCTGATTTGAATATAGGAACTACATCTCTGGCACAACACCAGTTAGGATGGACGTATTAAACTCATTCGTTAATGGCTGACTAAGTTCCATCTTGCATTCTTTAAGTACCATGGAAAACAACTCGTCGGGTCCCGGGGACTTATTTTGCTTCAGTTTATCTATCTGTTTGATAACCATTCCCTCGAGACAGTAATATTAGTTAATTTGAATTCTTCAGGAACTGAATAATTGTTAATTTCTGTAATCTCATTTACGTCTTCTTGTGTAAAGACTGACAAAAAATAGTCATTTAATAGAGAACACATTTCCAGTTTGTTATCCGTCAGCTGTACATTCCCAATTTTCAAAGGTCCTACCTTTTCCTTCACCTTCGTCCTATACACTTGAAAGAACCCTTTTGGATTAGTCTTTGATTCATTAGCAACCTTAATATCATAGTCACGTTTAGCCTTTCTAATCCCCTTTTTTACTTTTCTTTTAAACTGAACATATTGGTCAATAAGGTTAACATCTCCTCTTTTGATGCGCCTATAAATTCCTCTTTTCTCCCCTAATAGATGTTTTAGCCTCCTGTTAATCCATTTGGGATCGTTATTATTTGACCTAAATTCTCTCTGGGGAATAAATATACTCTGTGCACGTTGTACATTATTAAGAAAAAAATCATAAACGCAGATCCCATCGTAATCGTTAGCTAGATTACCCCAGTCGAGATTAGACAGGTGTCTCTAAGTCCAATATAATCGGCAGAACGAAAATTAGGAACTTTAACCGTATTATCCCTATTCTCGTACTCCCAGGTAATATTAAAAGTAATGGATTTGTGATCACTTGCGCCAAGCTCTTCAGTGATCTCCAGATTATTTACAAGGGTTTCTTTATTTGACAAGACTAGGTCGAGCAAATTATTACCTCTGGTAGGCTCCGTCACACACTGCTTCAGAAAACAGTCCTGAACTACTTCCTAAAGTCACTGGACTCCAGATTACCGGTCAAAAAAGTCAATTTGACAAAAGTTAAAATTCCCTACTATCACTACATTATTGTGTCTAGAAGCCCTAACATTACTTTTTGTGGTAAATGTCTCAAGTGAGTCACGCCACTTTGTGTCCATGAAGAGTCTCCACCAAATAGTAAACATGGAAAACAGAATAAAGTGTTCTTTACATCACAGCCACAAAGCCATTCACTTTTCTGATAAACACTGACGCTATACTGGCGCCTATATTCTGTGATCCTGCTTGTACTTTTTTGTAGAATGGATAAAACTGGTGTATGTCGTCCTTTTTTTTTATCTTGACTTTTTCACTTAAAATCAACTGCGTAAAGTTAATACTTTGTAAATATTTAACTGAGTTTACTCTAGTTTCCACTGCCATCGTTTATCAAATTGTAATTAAATTTAACGCTATTGAAAAGAATTTTAAACGGCCACCAACACCAATACTCACAACGCACATACTCACAATGTAAACAGACCGACTGCAACTGGGTGTGTGCTGCATCGAATGCAGCTCCTCGCTGACATGTAACGCCAGTAACACCTATACTATCGTACAGCATCAAACTTCTATTTTTAATAATTTTTTTATATTGTTTCAACCCAAAAAAATAAAAATTCGCTTATAAATACATTGAAAACAACATACAACAGATTTTTCTTGTAACATATTTTTCAGTTGCAAATTATTTTAGCGTAAGGTTGATGAAGTCATTCGTCTGGCAGTGAGCATCTGGGGGTACTGCAGCTCTGCAGCTCCTATGGACGAGCCGCCACTGACTATAAAACAGTAAATGCCTGCATGTTTAATGATAGGAAGTACATATAGACTGAATAAAAATTCCATTACAATACAATCATTTGTTTAAAGTAGTTACCTATGTGTGTTTTACCTAATGTATTAGACTATATGATACCACACCCGGAGGGTGTTTCGGGGGTCCAGGCCCCTGTGGCCCGGTCTATGGCCAGGCCTCACGGTGCCATCAAACATGTTCTTACGGTGAATCTGACCACCTCAAATCTTCATGTTAGCAAGGGCACTGAAAATGGCCTTGTAGATCTCAATGCCACGTAGGAATATTTTCTCGTTGAGGAATTCATTGTGGTCATGGGGAAGGATTGGTGTTTGATTGATGGGGGAGAAGCCGAGAGCAGGAATGTTAACCTGGGGACAACACAATACTAAGAATTAATAGCTGAATCTGAGGGTAGGAATGTTGACCTGGAGACAACACAATACTAAGAATTAATAGCTGAATCTGAAATGTTTCAAAATTTCTATTTTCAAGTATAAAAAAATATAAGGTAATAAATTAGATACATGTGTAACACTTGGGTATCTTTATTCAGGAAATGCTTCACCACACAGTGTCTTCATCAGTCCAATACAAAGAGGAACAGTGAAGGTTAGAAGGAGTTTGAGGTGTTCAGTGTGGTCTCCGTCAGCCTGGAGACCACACTAATTCAGACACTGTGTGGCCAAACTTCTCCACAATAAAGATACCCAAGAGTTGCTCATGTGTCTAATTTATCAACTAGTCAGTTCTCTGAACCTTAATTTGTATTTTTATATATAAACTTAAATGTCACACTAACACTATATATGAAAAGCGCAATGCACACTTTGCAGTCTACTAACTACATGTAATAATGTTGGTAGAATTACCCACAATATGTTAGGTAGAAGGACACAAGATCAACTAATGTGACATTTTTTTGTGGCAACGTTTCGCTCTCCCGGAGCTTTGTCAGGTTTTAACGGCTTGATAAAGATGCATTTGCAACATTTCCGACCAGGAATTGAGTTTGCCTAAATCCTTCTTTAGTTCCGTGACATCTACGTCTGAATCGATTATCCTACCTATATTTGTGTCATCAGCAAATTTGCTCATATCACTAGTAATTCTCTCGTCAAGGTCATTGATATATATTATAAAAAAAAATGGGCCTATAACTGATCCCTGTGGAACGCCAGTTGTTACAGATCCCCACTCAAATTTTATCCCATTTTTGCACACTCTCTGCTTCCTATTGGTGAGCCATGACTCGATCCATGACAGCGCTTTTTCTCCAGTGCCATGAGCTGCTACTTTCTTTAACAGTCTCTGGTGCGGTACTCTATCAAAAATCTTACTAAAATAAAAAACAATAAAAAACAATATGAAATTCTTTATCGTGATCAACAGCCTCAAAAACTTGTCAGAAGAAACTTAGTAAATTAGTTAGGCAGGAACGCCACTCGTGAATCCATTCTGAGTATCATTATTCAAATTATGCTTATGAAGATGGTTTGTTATAATATCAGCTATAATTGACTAGTAATTTGCCGACAATTGACATCAGGCTCATTAGACGGTAATTTGACGGTAATGACTTGTCCCCTTATTTAAAAATACGAATTACATTGGCCATCTTCCACATATGAGACACTAGTGACGAAGATAGAAACGAGACAGGAACACACGCACCAATAGAGAATACAATGGGGAACAGTCACAAAAAAACAGGGCAAACGGAAACCAGGCTTATGTGAATATTATGCACTTGGTATCTGCAGGCATAGAATATCTGGGAAAACAGATGGGACATACAATTATGATCACTCCAGAAAATGCCGTGGCCATATGAAAACAGGAAAATGCAACCTCTCATCCTGTAAGCTTTTCCACCCTGAAATGTGCCACTCATCAATTCAGGAAAGACAGTGCTATAACTTATATTGCC